>JASSUY010015119.1:3887-22864 GCA_032466535.1 Forpus xanthops
CTCCTTGTCCATCCAAGGAGGTCTCCTGGCCTTCCTGCAGTACTTCCTTCCAGTAGGGATGTATCGCTCCTGAGCTTGCAGCAGGTGATCCTTGAATATCAACCAACAGTCTCGGGCCCCCCTGCCCTCTAGGGCTATATCCCATGGGATCTTACTGAGCAGGTTCCTTAAGAGGCCAAAGTCTGCTCTCTTGAAGTCCAGGGCAGTGAGCTTGCTGCATGGCCTTCTCACTGTCCCTCTGGATTGTCTGTTTTATTTTGCTTGACCTTGCTAAACATGGCATGTTTAATAAAGCTGCAGTCTTAATTTCCTGGATTCCAAGTTCTAGGTTTTGGATTCTGACAGAGAAGTTATTTATCCTTACATTTAGTAAATCACTAAAGCATAAACACATGGGTAACTTCTGCTGCTGATTTCTTATTCAAAGAATGGCATTTGAAGAGAAAGACTTCGTGATAGCACCCTGTGGTGTGTGATGTTAACACTCACAAAGCTTAGGAACCAAGAAATGAAACAACATATACTGAACTGTACAGTGTAACACAGCCGAACCTGCAGTTAATTTGGTCTTTCATTTTACTTTATCTGTTACCTGAATTTCACCAAGTAACTGGTTGAAGCTGATTTTTCTCTGCTCCCTCTTTATGCCTTCAGCTCCAACATCATGAAATATCGGCCTGCATATGTATAACAAAGTCCTGTGCAGCAAGCAAAGCACAAGTTCCACACTACATGTGTGCATTTATAAGTATTTTTTACTGGGGGTAAAGGCTTAGATGTCAGTTGTTAATATTGACAGTGCTTTAAAACACACTGTGCAGCACTGTAACACATTTAGCTCTCTCTGTATCCCCAACACTCCTCAATCCTTTCAATGGTCCAGCTAGTGCAAAGTGATCACTACCATCCTCAGTAACAGAGCCCTCCAACAACACAGTATATGAAGTAACTCATGTGAGCACCATGTTAAGTGCAGCTCTGACCTGCATCTCCCGGGTACCTAGCTTTATGGGTCCAATTAGAATACAATTTGATTTACTGCCATAGAAATCTACCATCAAGCACCACTGGATTTCAAAACTAGAGCCTGGCAGACACTCTCCAATTGAAAATAAGACAGAAAAGTGAAAGAGCCTTCAGAGTTCTACAAAGCAGAGAGGAGCTATTGAGCTATTTTCTACATAGTTCCATCATAATGGCAATAGACCCTCCTTTTTCTACCATTTCTCTCTTCAATCATCTCCCCAGTCCCAGGTGCAATTTGTGGTTAGTATTACCAATCGGGAGTCGCTGTCCCACAACCCATGGACGTTACATAGCTGGTTGTTGCTGCAGCTGCTAATGTCAGCTCCTTTCATTCTTTAGGACTGACAGCTACTCCCATGGATTTTTAAAAATCACTCTCAACTTCCAGTTGTTACTGCTTTAACATCAAGCTGTGCTCTGGTTTCACTGGTTGGAGCAAAACTAAAGCTAGGAATACCAATAGATTATCACAATCTAGACAGAATCTGGATGATGCAGACTGAACACAGAGAAAGATCAGGCTATCTCTACTCAGTGGAGAAGAAAAAAAAAAACACTCTTTCACAATACAAGATGGATTACTAAATATATGCTTTAAACACAGTTTTCACACCTTGTGTTAATGTTGTATGACTTCTGAATCTGAAAGTCTTCCTTTTCATTTCATTGCGCTGTCACTGTGCTGCGTTTCCTCAGCATTTAGTAGTGAATTCCTTCAAACATGTTTTATTAAAGAGCACAAGATATGAAAAGAACCACCACTTACCTGAGAGTACTGCACCTATTCTAATGATCACAGGGTATGAGAGTCCTGTCACATCTAACCACTGTGATAAAGCTACACTTACTTAAGTAAGTGTACACATACATGCCTGGAAGCGCATTTCTGCATTACGAGACAGCTACGTATGCATTCTTAGTGTACGCTTTTTCTTTACCCGAGCAGAACAACTACTGGCTCAGGCTTTGAGTACACACTTTTTCCCTTTCTAAATTAAGAATAATCCAACTTCACAAGTTCCCAAACAGTTTAAGCCTTCACCTCAAGTAGTTTTACACTTTGAGAAACACACACTTCTGACAGCTCTGAAAATGTGCTAAGTTCGATACTCAAGGAAGAGTCACATTTTGCTTGCCAATGCACATCATTCCTTTTGTGCCATAGATTACTTTCTTCCACAAACACACAGAAGTGATTGCAACCTTCCCTTCTACCCTTGTATAATAAACAACTTACGTGAAAAACAAACTCCCTTGTGAGTTGAATATGAGTGCAAAGCTCACCTTGAAAACAAGAATGCTTATGCAAATAAGACAACTGGCACTGAGAATCCATTCACACAGCAAAGTTTCATCTACACTGTAGAATAAAGTGAAGTCTGATCTGTCCAGTATCATCAGTCCCCAAGCTGACGCAAGACACTCCAAAATTACGAAGTTTCAAATATGGTTTACACCAACAGATTTAGTAGCAGCAGGAAGTATACTTACTTTAGCACTGAAAAAGGAATGCCTCGCTGTCTGCCATTTACTCTTAATCCTCCTATATTTATTGAAGATTCCTAAAACAGGTCAAAGGCCAGCAAAGGAAAAGTACTGTTGAAAGGGTGTGGGTTTCATTTTGAAGTACCTCATTCTAAATGTTGCTCTATTTCCTTTAGTCTCTTGAACAGAGCTACCCCGGTACAAAGGATGGAAAAAAATGTCAGTACACCAATTTTGGAAACAGAATTTGCTCAGACATTCAGAAGCAACAGCTACTACTTTTAAAAAAATGTTTCTTTGTCCAAGAGAAAGTTCTCTTTTCAAAACAGTATTACACTTGGCACTAAGAATTCTCTTATTTACGGTACAGTGAGTTTGTTGCAGCAGGCAGAGGTCCTGACTTCAGTCAAAAGACACATGTATACTTTTGAAGGCCACCAGGACACAAGAAAGATGAGTTCCTTAATGTCACATTTGGTTATGAATTAGCCAAAGGTCTGTATATGTGAACTGCACCACTGTGGTGACTTGTTCATGTCCATTAGAAAGGAAAGAAAAAAAAAAAACCCTCAAGAGCCTCTAGGTTACAAAATCATTATTCTTAAACCCAGAGGCATTTGTTAATAGTTGAACTAGCCAGTATTACAGACCATACAACAAATTATATTGAGAGTCTTTCACTCAAATATGTGAGAATGAGGACTTCTTACACAATTCACAAGTGATGCATACTTAGAGAATTGATAAGCGCTTTAATCAAGCTCCTCTTATTACAAAATAGTTCTCCCTGTCCCTAACTGTCTGGCTAAGACAGATACTTAAAAAGTAAGTGCTGGCAAAACATTTGAAGTAGGAGTGGGACTTGCCCAGGAAACATTCTCAAACACAGGAAATCCCAATGGTTTATTTTTAATTGTCTTTTTTTGAACTTCAAATCACTGCTTTTCTGCTCTGCCTTTCTGTTCCCTACTGTCAGGCCTGACACTAACAAATTCCTGCTCACAGAAAAAGAAGTATGCTCATTTTAGTAGACAGCACCAGGGTGCCAAAACACTGACTAACTTTCAGACAGTAAGTGCCAGGTTTTAGCACTGAAATGGCATTAGCAATACAGAGAAGGTAAATTAGATGTCAAACACTAAAACTAAACCAGCAATTATGACAGACATCTCTCAAAACACCTGAATCTCCTAAATGAGAAACAACAGCTTGGTAAGACATGGTTTTGAAAGTCGAGTTAGATTGACAAGCACAAAGCATAAAGCAAAACAACCCAAGCAAAAAAAGAACACAGAGAGAAGGAGAGAAAACACACTGCAAAGGAACATTCTGAACATAAAAAATACATCAGCTTGTACCAGCAACAGAAAACACCCTGGAGTCATTCCCTCCTTCACATTCTCTCACAAGCCACATTTTATTAGCAAGACAAATACCTTCTCATTGTGCTTCACTCCTATGGCTTTGCTCCTTTGCTCAGAGGATGCTGACAGCTATTTAGGGCACATCATAAGCAGTGACACAATCATGGGATCCCTGACAACTGTGTTTAGTCTGAGGAGTGTGTTAGAAAGGTGTAACTCGTGTTAAACTTCTCTGTGGTATACAAGTAGCACACCTGATGTTTCAAAGCCGTTCCCTACCAGCTTTGCATTGCTTTAAAAGGTGTTTAACCACTTCTGTAGCACTTCCTACAGGCAACAGAGCAGCCTGTAAAAGGGACGAGTAAACCTAGGTGCTGCTAAAAATCCTTCTGTACCTCATCTGCTCTCCTTTCCTCCCCAGAAACATCACCAAAAGCAAACACCTTACAGGAGAGCCTGCAAATGAACCAGGTGGGGCTGTGGGGAAGCAATTCACAGTTGCTGACTTCCTGAAATTAAGTCAGGGGCACGCAGCATACAGAACAGGAGTGCCCCTGCCCTGTGCAAGGTGTCCTCCCGCCTACTTAGAATTCAAGTAGGATTTCTACAGCTACAAAAGTGTGTTCATCTTCGAATTGCATCTGAAAATAATACCTCAGCCAGCATTACTGCTGCCAGGTGGATCACTTTATCCATAAGTCAAAACCAAAATCCACCCCTGTTGCAGGCAGCAATAGTCAGAAGTCAGTTCTGCTTGTGGTGATGCCTGTCAGCAGATAATTACTGCGGCTGTCTTCAAAAGAGTAAATTTCTACCATTCCCTTTTAACAAAAACAAAAGACAGAACACAGTAGAATATAGAGTTGGCCTGGATTATTCCCCCCCCTGCAGAAGTGTGATCGGTCTTGCATTATAAAAGGTTACACTGCTGTAAACTCAGTCCTCACCTACCAGACAGTGAGTTGAGGTTGAGGTTATTGCTTTCTAGGCATACTGCCTCAAAGTAATTCGAGTTTCAAATAAACCACTTATTAAAAATAAATCTTAAACCACCCTTAAAGGCTTTTTCCTTTTTTCCTCCTTCGTTTTCTTTTTTTCCTAAGCTATAAAAGCTATCAGCCATCAGAAAGATCATCCCTGTCAGATCTACTGAAAGCAGAATTGGACTTGGTTATGTTACCCTGGTTCATGTTACTGCAGGTTAACAGAGCTATAGTAATCACTCATCTTCACACCAAGGCCACAGCAACTACAGGTTGTTAAGCCACACCACGAACAGCAATTTCAAGCCATTCTAATTGTCTTTATTTTGGGTTTGCTGTAGTCATACAGTTATCTTTGCTCTTGACAGTGACCTGCTAAGCTGTCACAACTGGACTGCAGCTGTAAGGTCTACAGCTTTGAAGGAAGTCACTCTGTGTGCCTTAACTCCAGATTATTTCAAACTGTGGCCACAATTAACCTTTTTTAACCTTTACTTTGTGTCATCAAACTGCAGACAAAAGGTTACATTACTCCAAAGTTACTGCTGACACAAACCCAAGTCCCAGTACATCTACCAGACCACCCAGATAGTAACTGGCACTCTTTGGCCTGCCTCAACACAGGCAAACAGAGACTCTTACCTGCCTGGGGCTCTATGGTTTTGTTGGAACCTGCATCCATGAAGACAAATCGGCCACCACCGAAGTCTTCACTGTAGTCAGAGAGATAGAGCAATGAAGTATAGTCAAAAGAGCCGTAAGTTACCTGGAGTAAGACAACATTACCAAAAGTTACCAAATTCTACCCATCTCTGCAAAGCACAAATAATTTAAGCAGATGGATGTTGGGTTGTTCTAATTTTCCATTTTTCACATAATAAAAGGCCTCAAAGCAAAGAACATTCTTTTCTAGAAGTTATATGTTTATTAAACTCTTACATTTACACATGCTGCATACAAGACTAGCATGTTATGTTTATTATTTCCAATATTAGCTTCCCTAATTAAAGTGCTCCTATTAATTTCTACCATCCTAAGTCCACTGAGGTTAGCAAAAAACACACATGGTCAAAAGCTACACCTCAGCATTGTATCAAAAAACAGAAGGGCTCAGATCCATCCATACTATTTAAAGGTAAATTTCATCATAAGGTTAATGAGATCCAAAACCAGCCTTTGAGCAATTGATTCCACTCACTAACTAGTCACCGTTCCCGGAAACCTCACCTTTTACTCTTTCACCATCTACCATGCAGGAGTTTCATGGTAACAGTGAATCAGACTTTCCAAATATGCTCACATTTGGTAGAGGAACTTCTACCCCTTTCCTTACAGGTTTGGTTTGAAAACCTTCAAATGTGACTTCCAAAGTCACTGCTTCTTCTCAGCCTACAGACCAAACAGCCCAGTTTTAAGTATAACAAGGTGGTTTTCCTTCCTTTTAAAGTAGTATTTTTGCTCAGTATGTATGTTGAAGATGGCAAAAAGAAACACTATGTTTTAATGATCAGAGTGAAGCTATATAAATATTTAACACTGAGTTTAGCTGACTCTGAAAATATTTCCTTTCTGTACATGTCACCAACAATTACAAATATACTTAGAAAGCAATGGCTGTATACTCCAGTTTCTATTCAGTGTATGACAGCTCAAGTTCTGCATCACACTGTCAAACAGTGAAATGTGCAGCATGGTAGTACTCTACAAGCACACAGCACTGACAGACTGTTTTGGCTGACCTGGTGACTGCTAGAGGTAGGTGCTACTTAGAAGTTTCCTAAATATTTTCAATTTTAAGTTACATTCATTCGTGCCAGTTAAATTTTGGCTCAACAGCAGTTGTACTTGTTCCGTAAGGGCAATGACTAAAGAGAACACAGCAGCAGATGGGATAGGAAGACATTTTCATTCTTACTCATTTTATTATTTTGACCATAAGGTCTTAAAGGAAAAAAGCCAAATGTGATGACATGCTATGCTGCACAGTTTGAACCATAAAAATGAGAGAAGCGTTTTGGTGGTCCCCTCCACCCCATATTTATCCATACATTAGAAGCAATACAAGGCAATAAATGGAAAGTAATGAGCATGTGGTGCTGCAGCACCTCAAAAAAGCCATTCTACAGCCCTCCTTGTGTGATCAGCTTTGCAAAGCTATTTTCATCTTCATTGATCTGATGATAAAACTTCCAGTCAGTTTAAGTCTTCCAGCCAGTGAAGTCAGTAGCAAAGTGAAGAAGTTTATTCAATTCCTACTTGCAAGTCTAATGCATTACAATTGCTTTTATGAACTCTTGAGTGGTGCAGCACTCTTTGCTCTATCAGTGCACTCTCCATCCTCTGCTAGGTGGCTGCATCAATTCTGAACTTTCACAAGCTGACTACAAATCATTGCAGCCATACAAACACATCTGACTTCCATAGATGACTGATTTGGGAACCAAGTATGCTTTGGAAAATGGCTTCTCTGTTCCTGTTCTTGTTCATTACTAACTCAGAAGGTAGCCAAGCCTAAGAAATGCAACATTATGAAAAGGAAGTACTGAATTATACTCAGTTAATTTAAAATGCTAGAAGTCCGTTACATAGTTCAAATGCATTCATTACCCTGGTAATGACTTCCAGTGCCAGAAAGGTTAATAATTGAACCAGAGTTCAAACTGTGAGAAAAGCCATCATTAAAAACAGCCATACAGGCACACTGCAACAAATCAAATTTCTATAGCTCCTTAGGAAGAATTCAACTGGAAAAAAACAGGCATTTGCATTCCGTCCGATACTTCATACAGCTTAGTGTGCTCTTTTTGAGCACTCTTTACCCAATTAAGTCAAACATAGCTAATACTTACTGGTAGATGTTCACAATATTTATACAATACTTCTTTAAAGCCTGTTATTATAAATAAAGCTATTTGTCAGAATTAGCCAGGCACATTTTGCAGTACAACACCCTTGGGTTTTTGAGGGACACAAGTTTATATGCAACTACACAGCTGTATGAACATACAATGGGCTTGTAGTTACTGAGAAAAACACGCAGGGCAGCAGCTTCTGCTTTTCACTGCAGAAGACAATGCAAACATCTATTCACTTTCCAGTCAGCATAGGTCTAGTATGGTATCTTCCAGAAATAAATCAAAACTGCTCTTCCTGTGAGCCTCTACCTTTCTCTGTGCAGATAATCATAGTATCAGCTTTGATAGTAGCAAAATACAGAAGACTGAAAGTAGCATCTATTTAGTAGGGAGTGTAAGACACCAAAGAGCATGTCTCTATTATGAGGGGCTGTAGGTAAGCCAAGATAAAAGGTATGAGCACACACAAGAATAAGCTTCCTCAGATTTTAAAGACAATGCTGTCCTCAAGGCAGAAGTAAGATACTTTTATGTATTCCATTAAATGCCTAACAGCATGAGGGGAAGAAAAAGAGTGAAAATTCTGCTAGAACAGACAGCAACTGCTATCAATGACAGCCTCAACAGCCAGGGGAGGGAAAGCTGGGAGAAAGGTTTTGGAGATGGAGAGCACATCACAGTACAGAGACTTGAAGGTTTGGCCTGTTCAGCTTAAGAGAAAGAAAGGCTGATAAGGGACATGACTGCTACCTATAAATACATGCAGACAGCAGGAGATGGAACTGGGAGAAGGGGAAAAAATAGCTATAAACTGATCAAGTTCAGGCTAAAAAAAGAAGAAAATTCAATAAAAACCTGATCTTATGGCACATGAACCTGACAATTCTGTGGAGAATGACAGGATCCTGGCCCAGGCAGGCGACTGCAAGTATCTTTAAGTCCCACATCACTTCTATTAGCGAACAGTCTAAGACTATACTGCTGTCAGAGTTGAGCATGCAACAGCAATTCCATTATAAATCAAACATTTGAAAGGCTCAACTCCAAACAAATTCCATCCAGGATGAAAATCCACATCTTCAGCCAATACTCTTTGATTTAGATGCGTATAAATTCAACAAGATTAAATGAGTCATTTGGATGATTTTGGGGTTTCCATTCCTATCTAACTAAAACCCAAATAAGTTTCAGGGAAAGAAAAAAAAAAAAAAAAGCCTTATACAGACATGACAGATCTGTGCTAATCCATTATGCAGTTAAAATCTTCCAAACCAAGAAAATTCAGATTGAGAAACATAATTGCAATAGACTCAGCAACATAGCGAAAAAAGCAAGGGGTATTTATATGCTTCAAGAAGGCTACATCTTTGAACCAACAACAGATGACTTTGAAGCAAAAAATGTGTCAGATTGTTTCTTCAAAGGCTTAATTTTACCTTTCTTTTGGAAAGGGGCAGGAGAAAAAATTCTGAAGTCTTCTAGGAACAACTTTCACTTAATTATTATGCAGAAATACGTAATGCAGTTTGTTCTATTCCAAGGGGAAAGGCTAAATAGCGTTACATCACAAAAACATCCAACAAACTGGCAAAATGTCTAACACGCTGAGTTTTACTGATCTTCCTTCAGCTTCCCAGTACTCACACTTGGTTTGGAGTAGAGGGCAAGATGCTCCGTCCCTGGCAGTGTTCAAGGCCAGGTAAGAGAGAGCCTTGGGGGAGGTATCCCTACATGCCTTGGTGGGCTGGAATTAGATGATCTTAAGGTCCTTTCCAACCCAAACCATTCTATGATTCTATGAAAATCATCTGCACCTCAAAACCATCCCTACTACCTCTGGTCCTAGGTCCACTTCAATTGTTAATCATGGCTTTTTAAACAAGCAGCATCCAGAAGCTGGTTTCCTCTTTGTTATATCAGTGACTGCTAATTCCACCCTGCATTATCTCCTCTCAAACAGTGGCTGTATCGAGTACCACTGTCACCACAGTGACCGTGTTTAAGCTGCTTCTGCCTATATGACAAGAAAGGCCACAGGAGGGCACGCTAATGTATTGAGCAACAACAGACCCGATACTTCCCCTAGAGTGACTTTTTTCCATGATATTTTAAAGGCAAAGAATATTGGTCCGCTTTTCAATCCTAGATGTTTCAGGTCATAGATTTTAAGGTACCCTGCCCACATACAGACTCTAGCGCTGAAGCATTACCTAGATTTTGATGGGTTAACTTTTATTTGTATGCATCTTTGATGAGCCATGACTCTGGAGTGACTCAAATGTTTAACTCCTGAAGATATGAAGTGTGGGTATTCTGGTGTAGGGATTTTTGTTTATTTGATCTCTCCATTGTTAGTTTGTACTCTGCGATGCTCCACAGAACCTCTGAACCCAGTTAACTTCAGAAATAAACTCACTAGCAATCCCCGTTGAGAAATGTGAAGCGTTAAGCTATGAGCTTTACAGATAGAAGACTGAACCAAAAGGAAGTCACAACGCTTCCATGTTAAGAACAATAAAATATTAAATTATTGAAAGAGGATATTATACCCCTTTAATGTACACATCCACATATAACTGAAATACAAGTGTTAAGATTTATCAAGAGGCTCAGATCAACAACAGCAACCAAATGACCACTTTAAAATAGATCCTACTAGAGCTGGCTGAAAGAGCAATACCCTAACTGGCAACACAGGTTTGATGGAACTGAAACACCCTGTAGGTGCAGGTCAACTTAATCTATGTTTCTGACAAAAGAGAATCTCAAGTAGCCATTCACACAGTTTAGTAAATCTAGCAAAGCTAACTTAGAGAAAATAAAAAGGAATATAATGGCCTATGTTTCTAAAACTCACTTATCCTTCCATCAGGCTCATCCCCAAAAAGATTTTCTACAAGCATCAGTTTTTAAACTGATTTAATACAAAACAGCTTCAAAGTGATCTAATATTAACAGAATACATTTGCATTCCATCTCAGCCTCCTACTTACCTTGTCAACATGTGGGTGCCAGTATTCATCGTGTGCTGTCTTGGCTTCTGTGTTGTTTATTCTTGAGAAGAAAGTTGGCTTAGTCAGGTACATGGCAGAAGAGTTGATACCAAATGCCTGAGCAATCCTCTGTTGAATTCTCTGTCTCACATCTCTGCAAAGAACACAATGCAGCATGCTAAGTGACACACCTCTCTTGCTTCTTCTGCATTCTTCATTTACTTGCTTCTTCCTCAGCTAATAAATCACAGGGAACATACACCCACACTATCTCTTCCTTTGGCTTAAATAAAGGAGATCTACGACATCAAAAAAGGAGTGGGTTGGGTTGGGGTTGGTTTTAGTTTTTCTAATTCTCAAAAAGAAAATATTAAAGTCCTTCACATAGATTTTTTAACCCAAAGCAGATAACAAGAAAGCTGTATCTTCATAAAGGGCTGTCTCTGAAGACTCTTCAACTATTTAACACTAATTTTAAACTGATTGATGAAGTCCCTAGCACCATGAAACTTGGGGTTCTCTGTCAACATATGCATTGATGTCAACCGGGTTTTCCTTAAAAATTAATGCAAGGTGTCTTTCCCAACTATTTTCAAAGATTCAGACAAACTACTTCTACCCTACCTATTCCTGTGCTTCTTGTGAGACAGGAAAAGCAGAACAGGATTGGTTTTGTTTTCAGGAGTATGAAAATAGAAGACAATCGCACATGCGTTACTATACAGAACTGCCTGCATAGCAGCATCCATCTTTCAGCACAGCTACTGGTTCATATAGGGCTAGAATAGGCCCATCTAGATCTGCCAGCCTTAGTTCAGTCAACAGCACTTTCAAAGAGAAGGGATTTGTGATTACTGAGTAATACCACTGACAAATCCCACCAATAAATACACTCTTAGTATTTAGCTTTGAGGAAATTGAAAAAACAGCAAAGAATGCAGTAACACAGTGAGATGAAAGGAAAACAACAGCTGTTTTTTAAGATGTAATCCTCTATGCTTAAAATCTTTATATTGTTTTCTCCCAATTTTAACACATTCTTATCTATTGTATTAGTCTTCCTCCCAAGTGCTTCAAAAGCAGCACACAAATGAGACAGTCTGAGTAAATACACTTCAGGAGTTGTATGTTAGCAGTTTTGTGCCTTTTCAGCATTGGACTTTTCTCCTGTAGTGGTACTGAACTTGAACGTAACTGTCAAGAAAGTGTTTCCCAAGTATTTCTGTAGGGAACTTAAACAACAACTACAAGAAATACACTATGAAACCCAGATGTGCAGCGTTAGGCTGTGAAAGTCACCTCTTACAAAACTAATTCCACAAGTACTAAAACAATCCAAAACATTTTGTTCACACCCTGTCCCTCACCGAAACCAAAACCAAGACTGCACAGATTCAATTTTTAACCTGTCACACTCTACATTTTTAGGGGTCTAAGCTTTAGGGGTCAGCTCATGCTATTTTACATGTGAGGTATCAAAACCATCAAATGAAGTTAGGGCAGAGATTTTCAGGTATTTACATGGCTGAATGAACTGAGGTTTCGAGTTGAGAGGTACACAGTGGTAGTTTGGAAACTTGGCATCAGGAAAGGATCTGCCTGATGGCAAGGGGAGCCTGATCTTTCTGTCTCTTTTCTTCCTAAGCAAGCTTTCAGCAGAGGCTGCCTTACATTTCCCAAAAAGCATGAAGTTTAATTACTCATTTCACTTCAGGAATTGAGAGCAGCTGGCACTCTGAACAACCAACACAGGAATTAATAGCCTAACCCACAAATACTAAAACGGCCTATCCCCTGGCTCTGACAGCAGATGACCAGTAGCCACAGCCAGCTGGAATATATCAACTCTGAAGTAATTAGGCCACAGCCTTGACATAACTTTAAAGCTCCAGCAGTTGCACTGGTCTCTAAGCAGCACTGCGTCCTCTTTCAGGCTGATTCCCACTTTTACAACCTTTCTAATAAGATCTGTCGTCTGACGTTTATAAGGCTCTGTTGAAGCTCCACTCCTCTTTGAGGCTTACGTGCAATGACTTTAGCCAAGACTGAATGTTTTACAAACCAAGCAGGAAGCAAAGCTCTACTAAACTCTTCCTGATAGTCAAAACAATACAATATCAACCTGGTTTGGACCAGCCAATGAGTTATCAAAAGAAAAGGAAAATAAACTCAGTAATTTAAGTACAATGCAAAGAGAAATTAGGATTTTTCAGCAGACGGGAATTAGTGACTAAGAAGACAGAGTAAAGAAGCAGTGAGGCGACAGGTCTAAAGGTGTGACTGTAGGTGCCATCTGGTCTTTGTGGAAGCAGGTGCCTTCGGCTAACCCAGGCTGCTGGTTTCTGGGAGCATAAGCATACTGCTGGCCTCTTATTTCCCCATGTGCTGCTGACTTCAAGTATTACTTTTAATCACAGTAGCATCTTCAAGTGCATGAAATGAAGAGAGGCACCAGCCTTGAACTTCTTCAATTGACTTGTGTGCACCTGCCTTTTCCTTCCCTGTGAGCTGTCATCCCACATATCGCAGCATCAGTCAAGAACAATCAAAGACAATAATGGCATATGTAGCAGGCCAACATGAATTTTATGCACATAAATAATATACCACTCAATAAAACAAATGGTAAACTATAAAAAAGACCCACTGACTGTAATGGATCTTGGACTAGGCTTCAGAAAACAGGTATGTCCTTCACCCTTAAAGCTGTACTAACACGCAATACAGACACCAGGGCATCACATACCCAGAGAGCAAGTTCATAGCCTTCCTGCAAGAAAGAGATCCGCAGGTAAAAGAAAACTGACCATTCACATCAGAGCTCAATGAGAAAGAGGGGTTAACTTGCCTATATAAGAAACAGAAAATAAAGCAAAAGTAACTTTACTTGATGTGCAGACTGCAAAGTAATAAAAAGTTAAGACTGAGTGGAACAGGACACTTAATCTTCTAGTTTGCCTTCAGTGCTCTCAAGCATATTTGTGGAAGCTGGGGAATAACCAAATCATTTTTTCAGCATGTGCTGGATTAGGCCCTGAAGTCAGTAGGAAGTAATTTATTAATTTCAATGAACTCCAAATCTAACATGGAAAAAACAAGCAAAGTAACCACAGCTTACGTACAGGTCACGGGAAACAAAACCCCTTTCCAACAAACCTTGCTCATAAAAAAAAAGCCATTCACAGGATGACCTTTCTAAAGGAAAATAGTAGGGACAGAAAAGAAATAGTCAAGAGTGGATCTGCATCCCATCAATGCTCTTGATTTTTAAGCATGAAATTCTACCCTGATATGTAAACTCATCTGATACACTTCCAACAGTACATTGCACTATAGTAACAAGAAGGAAATCTTAGCTTGTAGCTGATGTAACAAACACGTCTATTAACAAGTTTGATGCCAAAGCAAAGGTGCCTGCGTGCTGCAGGAGGTATGTTCTGCAGGGTGCTTTGTGATAATCTTTGTTGCCCTTCAACCCACACTGTCACACTTACTCTGCTGCAGGAGTCACCAACAGGTTGACAAGCTCATCAGTGCAAACATGACCTCTGCTTTAAACTCCAGAAGGTATCTCATGTGCCTCTCTGTACTAGCAAATCAAACACTATACATGGGTATCAAATGTTTACCTTGCAGTAGAACAAAGGAAAGACTTCCTTTAGAGATCAAAGTGTTCCCTAGAATCCTGTAAAGCATGAATCTGAACACACACATCTGTACTCCAGCTCATTCTGTGCCCAGGGTATGCCCAATAACAGCACACAGCTGTTCTCAAAGCAAGTATAAAGTCACTTTTTAGCATATGAAAACTTCTGTACAGCCTGCTTTCCACTGACCTGGCCATCTCAACATTTATCAATATCATGACTGCAAGTTCTTCTTTCCCTCCCCAGTATTCCAGACACAGCTGATACAGTCTATTGGTAAAATTCTTCAGGACAAACACTCTGTACTTCATGTGTAAAGCACATGACAAGATAAGCCAAACTTCAGCTTAGAAGGTGCTAGCAAGGAAGAAAGACACAAGCCAGCCTGGATCTGATGGAGTAAGAGCCACCTTGTTCCCTCAATCACTTCTCAGGCACTCAGAAGCAGTAGGAGCCTCCCCTCCCTTCTTGATCCTGGCCCGCTCATTCCTCACACTCTTTCCTTCATGTCATCCATCTATCAAAAACTCTTGGGAGAGCTCTATTACAAATACTTCTTTCTGTTGGAGAAGGCAAGCATTTATTTTCATGAACACAGCAACTATTCTATTATTCCGATTGCTTTGGGCATACCCTGGCTCTGATCAGATGCATTAATCAGAGCTCTGCTATGGCAATAAATACACAGGTACAGCACTCAGTCAACAATACAAGTAAAATATGAATCCCTCCCAGAATTTCTCATGGAGTCACTGGACAATATTAAAATGCACAGACCAGACTCGGGGAAAGGCACAACAGAATGCCCTGAAAAGAGCATATGACCACATGCCATAAAGCAGTTACTGAAATCTACTTTGGGTTCAGGATGATGAGAGGAAAAGAAAGCCAGCGAAGTAGCTAGAAGTCTAAGGAACATAGAGCTTAAAGTAAAGGGTGCTCACCAGATTAGTGTATCAGCAGCAGCATAAAGGACCGAGTAAAACAGCAAGCACCACAGAGAAGTTTCTGTAAGATACAAGCTCTGCCAAGCCAAAAGATGCAGTTAGGAGCCACCACAACGCACTACTCAAGTACAGCAACAGGAACACTCAAAGCTTTGCAGAACTGCACAACTTTTCTAGCTCAGTTGTCAGCATCTCCATGCTGTTCCCAATGAGAAGCCCTAAAGGCAGCAGAAGCGGACAATGCAACACTCCTGTACAGCCAGAAAGTTTTAACAGAAAACATGAAGAACTTCACACATGAAGAAGAAACAAAGGGAGAAAGGCAAATTATCAGCTCTTTCCTCTGCTATTTCTGTAGCTCCACTTTAATTTGTAAGTTAATCAGAATAAATCCTTGACAATGCCATTTTCTGGTGAAGTCACAACCCTTAAACCAAGCATCAGATTTAACGGTCTCTTTTCAGGATAAAGATGCATCTATTACATGAAACAAGAGGAACTGCTGTAATATGCCTGGCAGATGGTGATTAAACCATCAGCCTAGAAACCATAACTGATTCTGAGGCAACATAATTTTGAAAGAGACCATTCAGAAACCAGCCTCCTGGCTCAGAATGCCTGCTCAGATGTGTTATGGTTGCAATCAGTAATACTTAGACATGAACTACATTCAGTTAGGCCTCTCAACAGTGTATTTTTCAAACTGACCTTGGTAAGTCACTGAAAGTAATGAAGCTAAACGCTCCCAAGAACAGCATAAAATCATTCACTAAGGACATAAGGTACTACAGCCCATGTTAAAGCACTGCCATTAATATGAAAAGAAGTATTTCAGAAAACATTTCGTATTAGAATTGTATCTAGCAGACCAAAATGTTTCCATTATTGGCATGAAATACTAATGGAATATTGATATTCCCTAGCAGCTGCCTCATCTCACAGAATAAGGATCAGAAATCCATAAAAACTGCTGAAAAGCTGAATGTTTCTATTCATATGAAACAAACACTCTTTAGGAAGATGCTGCCTCCATACAGTCATGTATTTCTTTGATCTCCTACGGAAAGGAAGGCAAAACAATTACTATCTTCAAAATACTCTCCACTACTTCGGTGAGGCAGAAACTACATTGTCATTACACAGTCAATGTTCAATAATAAACAAAGAAGCAGCTTGCAACCTGCTCTAGTGGAAGGTGTCTCTGCCTGTGACAGGGGCCTGGAACTAGATGTGCTTTAAGGTCCCTTCCAACCCAAACCACTCCATGATTCTGTGATTTTTGGTGGAAGAAGGGAACACATCTTAAAAGAAGATCATCTATCAAGATGACAGCATCTAAAAAATAGTTGTTGGATGGAAATAAGCTTTAAGTGGTTAATATTTTAAGACAAATAAAATGACTATACTCATTAAACTAATAAACCTATTTTGGCTACTTCATAGTACTTCCACCGCTAGAGGGAGGCGGCATTCCTTCCCAAAGGCAAAGAAAGAAAGACCAAAAGAATTAAAATGTTCCCGCCAACTATAGTTTAAATTATGAGAAAGCAAACTGAAGCACATAACACAAGATTTACTATGTCTAGACAACAAAGAATGCTTGTACCTAAACTTGGGCGACACACCTTCACAGACCCAAGGAACTCATTATGTTTGTTGTCTTCATTAAGTATATGAGCAGGTCCACAGGAAAGTGAGAAGCATCAGATGCTAAAGCTACTACATTATAGAGCTATTTCATATTCTGGCTTCTTAGAGGGAAAGTATGCTCTGCTCCTGTAGCCAGAACATTAGCAATTTGAAGTCTTTCCACTTCCTGCTTTACCATTTTTAAGGTTTTGCAACACTTCACCCAAAAAAAAACACAAGCTCCTAATGTGGTAATAGCATAGAACTGTCTACCATCTAACCAACACTTCTAGGATAATATGTGAAACAAGAGTTAATGCTAAAGGATTTTACATCCCAGCTATTAATGTTCCAGCAAATAAGCACAAAATTGAGATGAAGCAACTCTCCTCACTTGCAGGGCTGGCATCAGTCCCTTACACAGGAAGGAAAGGGTATGGTGCTGTCATTGTTCTGATTACATTTACACCATAGATACTGTTCTGATATTGGTCATGAAACTTAAAGTAGCTGATGTTATTGATCACATAGTCACCAAAAGGCCTTGCTACTTATTTTCCTCAAGGCATCTTAATTCTCACAGACATTATTATTTCAAGCTGCATAATCAATTGGATGTCTGAATTCAAACAACAATCCCCTGCCAACCTGCAGTCCACACAAGAAATAAAGCTATGTTCTGCGGTTCATTCAGCAGTTATTGAAAAGCTTTACCGATATAATGCAAAATCCTCTTCTGTGAAGACGTCTTGAATTTTGTCCCCAAAGTACCTGAAAAATTAAACAAGTCTGAAAGACGAGTGGCTGAATCAGTGCCTGAGCAGCACCAAGATACACTCACCCCCAACTGTGCTTTGCCCACAATCAGAAAGTGAAAATACAACACAGAAGAATCCCACAAATGCTTTTAAACATAAAATGCCAAAGTATTGCTAAATGATTAAATGCTAGAAGATTTAAGGATCGAGAGGCAGCAACTCTTAGTGGAATACCCCAGACATGAGAAGAGCCTGCCCACATCATGAAATAAGCACTTGGATTCAAATTTAAGAGTTCAAACTATAGAATCATAGAATAGTTAGGGTTGGAAAAAGACCTTAAGATCATCTAGTTCCAACCCCCCTGCCATGGGAAGGGACACTCCCACTAAACCATGCCACCCAAGGCTATGTCCAATCCAGCCTTAAACACCGCCAGTGATGGAGCATTCACAACTTCCCTGGTGTCATGAGTTCAGTTGTTTTTCTCCTTCAAGTGGTAGCTGGTGC
This sequence comes from Forpus xanthops, assembly GCA_032466535.1. Classification (NCBI taxonomy): domain Eukaryota; kingdom Metazoa; phylum Chordata; class Aves; order Psittaciformes; family Psittacidae; genus Forpus; species Forpus xanthops. The sequence goes on from JASSUY010015119.1 coordinate 22,085, forward strand.
ACCACTGTGTTTTTGATTTTCGGGAACACTGGGAACAGTGCTGATAACACCAGTGTTTATAGCTATGGCTTAGAATGTTTAGGCTGGCAGAGGACTTCCTGAGTTTCATGCTCTGCCAGGGAGGGGAAGCCAGGAGGAAGCTGAGAGGAAGCAGAGACAGAGCACCTGACCCAAACTGACCAAAGAGGTATTTCATACCACAGCACGTCATGTCCAGGATGTAGAGACGGAGAGCAGAGACCCGGAAGGGTGGTGGTGCAGGGGGGTATGCATGGCATGGCTGGGCTTAGTAGGAGGCGATGGGGTGCACTGTGTGGTGGGGTTGGTATCAGGTGATGGGGGGGCACTGCGTGGCGTGGCTAGGTATCAGGTGAAGATCTATGGCATTCTTTTTCTTTGTGTTTTCTCTTGTATTATTATTGGTGGTAGCAGCAGTGATTTATGTTATACCTCAGTTACTAAACTGTTCTTATCTCAACCTGCTGGAGTTGCATTCTTTTGATTCTCCTCCCTATCCCTTCGGGACTGGGGAAGAAAGAGAGGGGAGTGAGTGAAAGAGCAAAACTGCATGGCGTGACGGCCTTAAACCACGACACCTGGGCAACCCATTCCAGTGCCTCACCACCCTTACAGTAAAGAACTTTCTCCTTGTAACCAATCTAAACTTACCTGTTTAAGTTTGAACTCGTTACCCCTTGTCCTATCACTACAGTCCCTAACAAAGAGTCCCTCCCCAGCATCCCTATAGGCCCCCTTCAGATACTGGAAGGCTGCTATGAG
>JASSUY010015119.1:22964-34938 GCA_032466535.1 Forpus xanthops
TCCAACAGTTCCATGTCCTTTTTATGTTGAGGACACCAGAACTGCACACAACACTCCAAGTGAGGTCTCATGAGAGCTACTTGATTTGTTCCACTGCTGACAAACCAGACTATAACTGTGAACAAATACTATTATTTACTGGTGTAAGAACTCTGATAAGAAAGGTAATGGTAGTTTTCAAAGAGCCCAGCTCAACAAAAGATCAGTTTTCCTGCCACAAAGCCACTATAAATGGTCATGGAAACTGTGGTGAATCTAACAAGCTCCTACAGTCTGTTATTTCTAATTCCAGTGCACAGGGTTTGAAATACATGAAAAGGCAATGAGCACTGAAGGTGCAGGTTAACAAGCCACTGGTCCCTTTACCTGTACAGATTAACAAAATGCTTCCCCAGGGAAAGAGCTCCGGAGTGCAAGTCCAAAATTGATGCCTGGGAAAGGAAACAAGAAAACAGGAAAAATGAGTATGAAAAGGTTTTATCATTATTTAACTATGACCTTTAAGAACTGTCCCAAGCTGGCTCTCACTTTTCACAGCCTTCCAAGTAAAAATATTAGTTTCTAGCATTCGGATTCATACTAATGTTTACTTTACAATTACAAACCTCCTTCAGTTTGCTATAAGGGCATAAAATATTAAAGTACAATGAAAAAAGCATAAATTTTCTACTCCTGAGATTCAGATCCCACCGAGAACTGCCAGAGCCTTCCTCCATAGCCTAGGAGGAAGACGCTGTGTTCTAGTATCCCTCCTTGAAGACATTTCCCTTCCAGACAAAGATGACTAATTTTCCAACATTTGGGAAGCACTCAAATAGCAGCACTAATATTTATCTTGCCCAACATTTGTTATTAAAACTTCTCCTCCACCATGAGTTCCTGTATACTTCTCATATTTAATACGGACACAAAGGTCTGTTTAAAAGAACAATTATAATTCTAAGGCTTACTAGAGCCAAACTTCTTCACCTCAATTTCTAAACCACTGTAAAAGAAAACCAGACCGAAAAGCTTTTACAGATGAAAATTCAATCTATTTCTTCCCCAATTCAAGCTAAACACTTCTGCTGAGCTCCAGACCAAGCTAAAAAGATTAGTATTCAGATTTGCCAGGAGGGAGAGCTACCTCTCAGGTCTCTAAATTCTCTCTGTAAATCAAGTACACTTTTGTATGTCCCTTGCTGTCCACAAAATACATGTTTGTTTTGCCTCAGTTAACCAGTACTTAAAAATACTACTGCCTAATAGCTGGTTTATTTATTTATACTGGGAATATCAAGAAGCAACAGTTAATTAACTTGACCAGCACCAAAGCAATGACATCTTTGATATACAATATCCGGGCACACACACTTGTCTTGGATTTTGGCATTTCTTGATGAATGACATACCATTCCCATTACTCTAACAAAATCCAAACAGCAATAATACCACTAGGTATGCTGCCTGGAAAGAATGATACCTTCTGTCTTACCAGCAACAGCAATTTCTAGGCGTGGTTGGAACAGCACTGTTTGAAGCCACTTTGTCTCTATACCCAAATGCAGACAGGCTGGTGAATGAGCAGTAGCAAATCATCAGTTCAGAGGCATGTGAGAGCTGCAGTGCTATGCTAGCAACACAGCTTCATGCTCACCCTTAGTCTCAAAGCACTTTTCTCCCATCTCCTCTGGATCATGCTGGAGAAAGACACTCATGAGAGTGTCTCAGTTGAAGACAGTTGCTGCAGGCTCAATTGAGCTTCAGAAGTAAATCAGGGGAACTGCGCTAAGGACTGCTTCTGAAAGCAATATAACAACTTTCTTTTAATAAGCCCACCGGAACAATTCTACCTACCCCTCTGAAAATATACAAGGTAACGAGCTATTCAAGTGGACATAGCACAAGCTTTTCAGACCCCCTCTTCCCACAGTTCTCCAAAAGCTTCAGAGGACTGTTAAGGAAACAAGCTCTCGCACTTCTGCACGGGTAGCTCTTGCAATAAGCTTTACTCAAGCTTCAGCAGCAAAATATTCTCATTGATTGGTTTCTGGTTCTGTGCAACTGTCTAAGCTACAGCTAGAAGCAGTTCAACGGCTCCCAGGCAGCTTCAAAAAGATGTTTCTGATCACCCTAAAGTAGATTACATGGAGAAGTCACAGGACATCTCAAGATTGATTTAACCCAAACCCAAATTGCCTTACAAATACTTGCAACGTGCTTCCCAAGCACACACATTGCTTCTCACTTCCCAAGCTCCAGGTGGTTACAGTTGGGAAGATGCAAAATAACCAAATGAATCAACAAAAGACACCCCTCTAGAAGTATTCATAGCTTTAAAGACAGTAACCAAGATGTAAACCTAGAAAAGCCAGATGAAGACTGGAAAGGGAATCTGAAAAAGAAAGAATATTCTTAAGGATGGTTTCAGACAGGGGAAACAACTGTCAAACAGACAAGGACCTGGTCAGGCAGGAGCACAGAGCTATGTAACAGCCACCTTAAAAAGAAACTGAAACATTTATTTTGGCCTCTGCCATTTCAGAACATTAAACATCTGCAGCATTATTTCCTACACTGGGAAAAACACCTTGGTGGAAACCTGAGTCAACATTGTTACTTCAAGTTCAGCTCTCTGGACAAAGCCTGCAATTCAGGTGAGTGGTCCCAGGCTGAAAGCTCTATCGAGGTTATGTGAAGACGGCAGGAATGCTGCAAACAGACATATCCAAACACCTATATCCAAGAGGCTTGTTTAAAGAACTTCTATGTAAAGTAAACTGAACTTTCTTCAAAAAAAATCAAGCACAAATATAAGTTCTTGTGGGCTTTCAGTATTGTCAGTCCTACATTCACCACTCTCACTCCTATAAATTCAAGAGGAACATGCAACTAACCATGACTTCAGCATAAAAAGGATCAGTTTCCCAAACTTTCAAAGCCTGATGGGCCCTGCCTTTGATCCTCACTAAAAGAGATTGGTAACCATTAAATACAGATTCACTTCTACAGCAATTCCTCCACCCTTAAAAAGTTGTGATACTTTTACAGAAAACAGCAGAAACTGCCCAAAAGAACACAAAAGCTTATTTCTGTTTGTGCAGAGGAGCTGGCAGCACCCCAAACCTTCCCACTCCTCTTGCAGGAACATTCACACACTCAAGAAAAGGGAAGAGCAATGGAGGTTTCACATGGCCACCAACTCATGAGCAGCAAGAAACTAGCTCTCACTGTAAGGCAGTGTTCAACAAGCTCTCAAAACAACCCCACCTTGAAATCCCTCCCCAGCTTCCCAGAATTAAGTCTGGATAATCACACCAACATGCAGCTGTAAGTAAAGACATTGTCAAGTGCTATCAGGAGGCTAATCAAGAACGCAAACTCTGCAGCCTGTACTAGAGGTATAAGACACGCATTAAGCAGAGGCTTTATCTTCTTGCTGGAAAAAACCAACCCAGAGCTGAAAGCACTTCAGAGGTCGGTTGGGAGGGGTGAAAGCAGAACAAGGGGAGATCTGGTCTACTGAACCAGTGCTCAATGCATGGGTCAGTGGGCCCACACTAGAAACCTTCATTTGGCAGTACAGCTATACAGGCTGTTTGCTTCACCCAGTGATTAAGAACTTCCAATTTTCCCCTGCAAAGGGGAGGTTTAGGTGGCTACTCCTGCCAGTTTTGCTGCAACACGAGCAAGAGGCTGCTGCTGACTGGTTGCAACAAGAGGTTTCTTTTCTGGGGCTTCTGAATAAGTGCCAATAGGTCTGATGATACCAAATGGTCTCATTTGCACTAGGGAGATGTTACAAAGGCAGTGCCTATAAAAACCTGACTGAACGAGTCATTACCAAAGTGATAATGCAAGCAAGGATAGTGTGCAAGAAAGTATTAGGGAAAGAATCTTAGAATCATTTAGGTTGGAAAACGAATTGTCATTATCTTTAAGAAACCTAAGCTGGGGCAAACATGAGAACTAATGTTCTTAATTCACAAAATGTGGATTGCAGAGTATAAAGCTATTTTAATAGAGGAAAGCAGCATTCTGGTGGAGAAGATGCTCCTGCATGGCCTCTGTTTAAAGTCAGACTAGAAGATTACACAGCCTCTTCCAGCCTCTCTCCCTGTTTAAGTACAAACAAATTTAGGAGAAATTAAAAAGGAAGAGGAGAGGCAAGCTCAGCAAGACAACTGGGACATGATTCCTGGGAGGCTCCAGTAATGCAGATGTTGGCAGGGACTTCCTCGAACAAAAGGATGGAAAAGGAAAGGAGTTTTTGTGCTATACTTCATTGCTCCAAGTAAGCTGGAAGGGTAGCAAACAAAAGGAGGAGAGAATTGACAGAATCAAACGGCAGGTTTAGGTCCTTAATAAATTATATCCAGGCACAACACAAACCCATTTCTGTGAATTCAAAAGAAGCATAACAGATGGAGGGAGAGAGATATCAGAAGTGTTGCTTAAAAGGGGTTAAGAGGAAATCAGAGTAAAAAAGCAGTCTGCACCCTAACAGCAATCTGAGGAAGCTTTACTTCTAATAGCGGAGAGATTAAAGTGGCTAAAGAAAGAATTAAAAAATACAAACAAGGAGTTATTGAAGGAATTCTTAAGGAAAAAAGATCAGCCTTAGAACAACAGACATAACTGCCCAGAATTATCCAAACACTCTCAAGCCAAAGAAATTTAAAGCAACAAGGCAGACCTCATCCAACAGGCTTGAAGCTTGAGCTGCATACAGGCAAAGGAGCTAGGTGAAGTAAGCCTTGAAACATTTTGTATGTTATGTAGATAAGAGATTTCAAGACAAAAGGCTCAAAGGAAGAAAGTAAGTTTAATCTCTACATCATCAGCACACATCTAACAGTATTTAATGCTACCTGGGAGTCAAGATGCACTATTGGGAACATACCATGACATTGGGAATACAAGCATGCACATCCAAAAAGAAAGATGACAACAACAGAACAGGGAGAAAGAGGCATAAAAGAAACTAGATGAAGAAATTGTATTCAAAAGCTTCTCTTAAGCACGTCCTCCTGGACCACTGGTCAGCCCTTGTTTTTGGCATCTCTCAGTGCTTATACACTGGGTAAGGCCTCAACGCATTATTACACAACTTTCTTCTTGGACCCTTCCCTGAGGACTAACAGCATGCAGTAACTCACATTTACTGATGATGAGCAATGCGAGAAGGCTTGGATCAGAGCCCAGACATCTCAATGGATACTGGATTTCTTGAGACTTATTTTATTGGAGCAACAGAATCTTCCTCCCCTCTCATTTCCCTCCACTTAAATAAATAAATAAATAAATAAAATAATTAAAAAAACCAACACTCACAATGATGCTTCCAAAATGATATTTACCTCACCTCATGCCTCTTTCAAGCTTCCTCTGCCTCAGTATCCCCAGTTCCCTGATTCCCAACTGGATGTTAGCATTCTGTGGTCCAAATGCATAAAGGTCTGTGTCTGCCCTTCTAATGCCTCTTTGTGGAAGGCTACTGAAAAATCACAGGTAAGGCCCAAAAGAACAGGATAGGAAACCCATTTGACAAAGCTAATGCCAGGAGTTAAGCTGGAGGTCCCCACAGGCACAGTAATATAGGCCAAGTGGCATATTATGCAACCACAGAACTGAATAGGGATCATCTAAGGGATTCTAACAGAACTGAACAGAGATGTCTGACTACGTTGTAGATGCACAACACTGCTGAAGTTTCTCAGGTATAATTTTTGCAGATCTTTCTCAAAAATCGCACAGATGACAAAAATCTTAGGTTTCAAAGAAAAACTTCCTCCTAATACATTCCCTAAACCAGCAGGGACCTAAGGAAGTTGACGTGTTCACAAATACTCAAGAAAATGTCTGTTCATACACAAAAACATCCTAAGAACAAAGACAGGGGGAAGAAATTAAAGTAAACATGCTCATTAAAAATGAAACCAAATCCACCTCTCTTTAAAGAGCATTACTCAGGGGTTGGCTGAGGATATTACACAGCATTTTGTTCACTACCCAAAGCCAATTTTCACATGATGCTGCGAACCAGTGCAGTTTAGTTTCAGAAGTCAGACTTTTGCAGTTCTGCTATGGTAACTGTTTCCAGATGGAAAAGACAAAACCAGTTCAAGAGAGGCACCAGAAATAGCAAAACTGAACAATAGGAAATCTAAACTGTATTGCAGAAGTCATGATTACACTTCTAGCAGAAGTATTAATGGGAAATAAAACAACTTCCCAAGCAATTATTTTTCCCCCAAATCTGAATGCAAGGAAAAGTTCTCCACCTCCTTCAGCCCCCAAAATGATTTATAATCTTGCCTTCATAGTAAAAGATGTAAAAAGTAAGAGGACACTGCTCACCCCTCCATCAGATCCTCCCAAGGACAGTCCCCTCTCTGCTATTCTGCAGGCAAAACAATAACCTCAGATGAGAACTGAAGTCTGGTTACTTTGTCCTTTAATGTCATTATTTACAACATGTAACTTCAGTAAGTAGTATTCGATGCACCAGGTAACCCAAATGAGTTAAGAGAAGCTGCCATTTATTGGAAACTGAATCTTGCAGCCTATTATAAAAATAAAGTATCTGAGCTTGTAGCCCCCTCCATAAATCCCCAATGTACCCCCAAGTCTTTCAAATTCATTCTGGCCAAGCAAGATTAAACACAGAAACACCCCCATATCTTGATTCTTAGGAGCAGGACAAATAAGCCCAGACAATGTAAAAATCTGCATCAAAAAAATCATGATTCCAACTGAATTTGAAATCAGAGTGGTCAGCCCAACTAGTAAGCAAGCACTTAACACAAGCTGCATATCACTTGCAGCATGACAGTGATATTCCCCACTGACATGATTATCAAATGCAAATCACACTCAAAGAAGCTGGTAACTTTTCTAACTGCATAATTTCACAGTGTCCCCTACGATTTGATTAAAACTCACCACTTGATGTTCATAGAGCACTGCAGGATCAGCACTAGCTCAGAATTACCCAGAAACCCAGTTGAAAGGAGGTTTATGTTGTTCTGGTTTTAAAGGCCAAATGAAAATCCTTTGAAACATACTTAATTGGTTTTTCCTTTCTTCTCTACAACACTCACGCCCCACAGAGCTTCATAGAGGCAGACTCTATGGAAGAGAACTGCCTCCACTACAGCAAAACCAGAAAAAATCACTTTAATAAAAGAACACTGTTTTAATCTCCTCCTTCACCTAATGTGCTCTGTGCTACACCTTAAACACTGGCACAGTCATTAAAATGCTCCTAAAAGTCTGAAGAGCTAAAAGGGAAATTACCTACGGATCCTTTCAGCTTCTTCCCTTGTAATCACTGCATCGGTCACACCTCTTCCACACTTCCTAGGTGTGCACCCTGGAACACAAAGAGGGGAGAGATTAAAAACCAGATCATCTTTCAAGCAATGCTCCAACCAAGTCTCTAATATTGTCCCACCCCCCTTTTGGATTCACAACATCCAGAAGGGACACTGGCACTCTCACAGAATATTTCACATCACGTAAACTACAAGAAAGTTACATCTTCATTTTGATGTGTTCTGCATGCAATCAGAGAAGACAAACCAGCCAATGTCACTGGTGATTCCACACAGACTCAAGTCCCCAGGACACACCTAACCTACGTCACTCTCCCTACCATGACTAGTGCGTGTAATTCCTGGGAATTACGCCAAATAAACTGACAAGTTATTTCCTGCTATGTTCATACTGAAATTCAACAGAATGGAGGTGATCTAAAAGGAAAGAAACCTCAACACACAAAGTATTACGGCCCTGGAGATGTGGCAGTCACACATGACCCAGAGCTTCCAGTGCTTTGATTCAGCAAAATGTACAACTTTTGCCTTTAAAGACAAACTCTTTTTCCTGTTGATCTGAAAATAATTCTTATGAACCCTCAGTTTGCTAAAAATCTTTACAAATTTGTTACTAAATTCAGGATTACAACTGAATTACTGTTGTCCCTTTGCATATCTACCGCTTCAAGCTAGACAAGGTGGCAGTAAGAACCACTGCATCTGTCCACTGGAAATGTTAACTTAGAAGAAGCAGGGAATTTGAACATTCTAACCATACCGACAAGAGAACAAAAGCACGGTATTTCAGATCTGCTCAACTCTCTCCCTTCCTAAACAGATGAGGAAGCAGGTAACGTTCTGTATGGGGTGTCCATACAAGTGTATCTTGAAGGGAAGTTTTTTATATGAGACTTCACATAGAAGTGTCTCGAAGCACACAGCCTGGACATACAATAAGAAAGCCTCATAAAATTCACAGCTAAGACACCTAACATGGAATTTTAATAGCTCGTGGAAAAAGCCAGCAGCGTGTTTCAGGTGAAGAACATATGAAACCTCCCATGAAATTAGAAGACTGGTCCACAGGTCTTCAAGCAAGAAGAAATAAGATTAATACTGAGCCACCGCAGACCTTGGGACGTCACACTTTACTGGGGAAGTTCCATATAGAGATGCAAAGCCACAGAGGAGTTGGGATGAGTGCATTCTCAGACATCTGCCAATACACTTACTGCTGCTGAACTGAACTCTTCAAGGATTATTTGCTCATCAGAACACAAAAGGGTGGGGGAAACTCATGGAAAGAAATCAATCAATTCACCCACGCAAGTCAAAAGCATCCATCTGCTCTGATGGTAAGTAATTACAGTAACCATGAGCACAGACTGATAGCAAGAGTAATTGTGAAACAGCATGAGTGCTTTGTAGGAATTTCTGCTCCGTCTTACTAGATATATCTTGGCTCTGCTCAGGTGTGCTCCAAAGCCCTCCATTTACACCAATTTCAAGAAGAAAGAAGCAATGAGCGAGTGGTGTGTGGGTGAAAAGGTGAGTAGCACCAGCAACCTACCAAATACATACACTGTTTCCTTGCTTGGGAAGAGTCCCTTGTTTGATAGACCCTTAAATTGAATCAAAGGCACCCACACCAAGCAGAGTGTTTAAACACAGATCAAGGTCAGGAAACCAACTGGATTACAACAAAGGTAATTCATTCTCATCACCCAGTGACATTTCACTATAAAAAAGTAAACTGCCAATATACAAAGTGCTTTGTAATGTTGTGACACCTTTATACCCAACAGAACACTGAGTTTGGAGTACGTTATGTGATTGAGCTAAATCACAAATCTTTGAATGGATCTTATGTGTACCAACAAAATGTTTGGGAAGTTTTTTTTTTAGTTCTCAGAACCCACACTGGTCCCTCTCTGGCTGTTATTTTTGCATGCATCCAAGTTTAAAATTGGGTGCTGGAAGCTGCGACTGCCTCAGCCATCTGTCTCCTCTTCAGTACACAGGAAACAGAATGTAACACAGGGGTCCAAGCGCCTTAAATGCAGCTTTGTCTTCTTCTTAAAGTGGTACTCAGCCAAGAACCATTGCTGGCAAGACCAGGATGATTCACAAGACTAAAAAGCGTCATCATGATGTTCCCCTAATGCTGTCCACTTCAAAGCAGGATATGAGGGGAGTGAAGAGTTATCGGATGCCATCCCCATAACCACACCAACAGTCCAGATGCTAGACCTTTTCCTCTGCTGCTCACAGACTTGTCCGCTTTCCACATCCACTGATCGAGTCTCTGGAAAAGAGACTGTCTCCTGGGCAGTGATCATGGATGCTTTGCACACTGGCACAGTAAGTCAACACGTAAGAGACTACACAGGAGTTGCATCAGACACATTAACAGCCGCAGTAGGTTTAAGTAATTAACCATGTCTCAAGACATGCAGAAAAGGCCAGGCTGTTAACACGGGGCTCAGAATGCAGATGAGACTGTGCTCACAGAACACCTTCTGCAAATAAGTTAGGTGCTTGTCTTCTGAAAGATCACACTCTTTCTTGTACGACGCATGTTTACTGGGAGGCTCTATGGAAATAAACCCACTGCTCTGTGATACCAACTGTCATATCATTTGAAGCACACTAGAAGCTCATTTGTACCAGTTCAGTTTGAAGCAGGGACAGGTGCATAAACAAAAAGCACATCTTAACTGTGGAAACTTTACAGCTGAGCATCAGACACCGAGTGATGACAGCAACGTGCCTCCTTGTGATGCAGAGCCACCAGCTGCGTAAGTCGAGCCAGAGGAAAGACAGAGAATGAAGAGCTATTGAGTGAGAGGAAGTTATTTCCAAAGTGACCAAAGCTCGGGAGCTGAATCCAGCTCGGCAGAAAGCCGCAATCCACATTTACTGCCTCCCTAAGCTGTCAGTGACACACGAACAGACAGGCACAGCAGATCACCACCGCCCTCTTGTGGGCACCGAGCAGGAGACGAGAACTGAAACACGAGAGCAAAGTTTATCCCAGCTTCAATTAACTACATAAAACAGATGTTCACACGTTTCTAATACCACTGATCTCTTTCTGAAAACAGTAGGAGGGATCACATGTAAAAGCATCTGCTAAAACCCAAACCACATTAGCTAACAAGCAGTAGCAAGCAAACATCTCATTAGAAAGCCAGAATACAAACTCTCACAAGACGACATAGTTTTTCTTCTCCTGGGTTGACACCAGCCATATCAATTGCTCCCAGACAAAGCCAAGAGAGGTCACACTTCACCCTGCACATCGTATTTGCAGAGCTTGCTCCCCATGACATCACAAGAATAGAGAACACATTTGCTCCTCTTCCTGGCCGAAACAGAGAGAGAATCAGCCTAGCTCAACCACACAAAATGCAACCTAGACTCCCACTGCTCTTCATCACAGAAGATGAAACCCTTGCAATCCTCTCAAAGACCTGATATCAACATTCTAAAGAAATAAGTACCAGAGAAAATAAATACCAATTTGACAGAAAATGGGCTCAGCTGAGAGAGAAGTGCTTTGCAGGCAGCATCAAAACCTGCCACACCATTACGTATCTTGAAACAAGCTGGCATTTGTGCCACTACTGCATGGTAGCACCACAGACAATAGCCTAAATCAGTTCTATTCCATACTCTGTATGGCACTTATCCACAAACTCACCCACAGACCTATTACAGGAATCAAGAGAGAATGAAGACACCAGAAACAGACTGAACAAAAGATTTGTTTCACATTGCTCAAACCAAGCAGTTTCAGAAGAGAACTACATAAGAATGACAGAAAAACTTCACAGAAGCAACAACTCCTGGGATGACTCAAGAGGCCTGAATGCATAGAGATCCAAGCAATACACACAGCAAGCAGGCGTCTGGCAGGAACAGAGGGGGTTTGCCTGTTAATCTGGTTTAACAGACATCAATCAGCAGTTAAGGTCCTCTTAGTTAAGGTCATTAAGTGGTGTGTCCCACTTCAAACAACCCCATCCAAATACCTTCAAATCTCTTGTGGCTGTCGTAGTCCTCAGAGCAGGGGATTTCGATGAACTTGTTCTGCAGGTTCTCTCGTCGATGGGCCAGCACCTCAGTGACTCCATCCTCAGCACCCAGGTACCTCCAGCTCATGAGGGCACCGATGGCAGCAGAGGCAAGGAGGAACAATGCCCTCAGCCACCTCCACTGGGACTCCTGCTGGCCTCGGCTCCTCTTGGCACTGGGAGGGAGACAGGGACAGCTCCATGTAAGCAACAGACCCACTCCAGGGCCTGTGATGGACCACTCCAACCACCCACTACCAGATCCCCGTATTCAGCACTGGGTAGGCCACACCTCGAATCTTGTATTCAGCTCTAGGCCCCTCACTACAAGAGAGACATTGAGGTGCCGGAGCAGGGCCAGAGAAGGGCAATGGAGCTCGTGGAGGGCCTGAAGCACAGTGTGATGGGGAACAGCTGAGGGACCGGGGATTCAGATGGAGAAGAGAAGGCTCTGGGGGGACCTGATGGCTCCCTACAACTGCCTGAGAGGAGGATGGAGCCAGGAGGGCTGGGCTCTGCTCCCAAGGAGCAAGGGATGGGACAAGAGGAAACGGCCTCGAGCTGCACCAGGGCAGGTTTAGATGGAGCTGAGGAACAATT
>JASSUY010015120.1:0-22758 GCA_032466535.1 Forpus xanthops
GCCAGGGCTCGGGAGGGAGCAGCCCCGCGGCCTCGGGCAGGGCTCGGGCCGGCCCCGCGCCGCCGCCCCCCGAGCCCGCAGCGGCCGTACCGGGCCCTGTAGTGCCTGCGGTGATGCCCGGCAGCGGCGGGACCGGGCAGGAGGAGGCGCTTCCTGCCACCCGTACCGGAGAGGAAACCAAAACTCCTTCGACGGAGTGTCGGTGCTCAGCAGGGTCGGTGCAGCTTCTCGGTGAGCAGCGTCGCTCCCTTCCCCCGGCGCGGGTGCTGCCAGCTCAGAACAGCTCCTTGAGAAGCTCTTCCAGGCTGACATAGCGATGGGAAGGTCTCTCCTCCCAGCAGAGCATCTGCTCCCCGGCATCCTTGTCCTCACCAGCCGAGTCAGGGGGGATCACTGCTAGGAAGGGCTGGTGTACCCCACGCCCTTCACTGCTTGTCACGTCTTTTTTGGCCATGTCTGCACCAGCCTTCCCTTCCTCCTTGCATTTCTCATTGCCATCACCAGCCTGTGGGTCCCACCGGTCGGGTGCGTGCTGGCGGGTGCTGATGTCTGCCGAGGCACAGCTTCATCGGCATCACCTGGGTCTGGAGCTGTGCCCTGGATGGGCTCCGGAGACTGGCTCTGGCACGGTTTGGCCTCCAGAATGAAGCTGCCCCTGGCAGTGCTGGGCTCTGGCGTGCCAGCCCAGCACCAGGGGCAGGCAGCTGCTCTCCCGTCGCAGTATTTCGGGGCACACGTTCCGTGTCAGACACATTTTTTACACTGTCCTCCCTCAGTGGCTCTTTTTTCTAGTCCTTAAATGCTCAGCAGTGGCCTTTTGTGAGGATAGCCCCGGTGTTGTGAATGAGACTCAGTGCTGCCGGCTGGTAGCAGGGACGAGTGACCAAAGGACTAGCAAATGAGTGGCAAACTTTTTCTTATTTCATTTCAAATGGGGATGGATTTTCTCTTTTTTATTTCCAATTCGTCATGCCGAGTATCTATAATTACTTGCTGTGTTGCTGTGTCTTTAAATGAGCTTAAGCAAATGCGTGGAGGCAAAGCCTGGCTCAGCTAGGCAGTGGTTGGGGCTGCTGGGGGGGACCCCATCTGAGCTGGGGGGGACCCAAATTGAGCTGCGGTGGTCGTGGGGGACACGGTTGGCCCCAGCACCTCCCTGCTGACACAGGCTATGGTGGAGGCCTGGCCAGGCCCTGCGGGGATTTTTGCCACCCTCATTGTTCCCAGTCGGTACCAGCTCTGCGGTTGACCCCTGCATGAGCGGTTGACCCCTGCATGAGCGGTAATGTGCTACAAGATAGGTAAAACTGTTTCCTTTTTGTTTCAGGTTTCTTGTTCCAATTTTCCCTGGCGGTGCATTGTGCTCGCTGTGAGAGGACCGTCACCATGTTTTAATATAATTTTTTATTTAATTAGAATATTTTTGCCATCAGTTTGCTCAAAGGGTTTCCCAAAGTGATGCTCAGAGCTGAAAAGGTGCCTGGGGCAACTCTGGGGACTGGCGCTCGCTCTGGACCTCTGGACCTTAAACGGGCACCCGACAATCACACGTAAAACCAACTATAATTTCTTGCCTGTGTTACTAATGGCAACGAAGGCTGCCAAAGAGAGTGGAGCACCGTGGGTGATGGCCCGTTCCTGGCGGCGCAGCCGGTTCCTCCTGCTGCCCTGTGCTGCTCCACCAAGTGATGTGCTCTGAGCTCTGAGTCCCGCTTTGAGTTTGCAGCAGTGAAACCCCGTTTGATATTTCATTGCCATCTGAGGGAAAACCGAACCCAAGGCAACAGCCTTCGAGGCTTCACTGCTGTCTGGGTGCAAATGTGGCAAAGGTGTCTCCCGTGGGTGTGTTTCCAGGGTCAAAGTGCATCCGTCCCTCCCGGCCTTCACTTGCACAGCAGGAGGGGACCTGCTGCATCCCCTGCTGCATGGAGTCCATAGGGCTTTCTCCTTCCCCAAGCCCTAAGGTGGAAATCCTCCTCCTCCCTCTGTGCCACTGTCACACTTAACCACCAGGGTATGTAAGGGCCCCGGAGCTCTGTCCAGCTGCACTGAGTTCCTCCCAATGCTCTCAGGATGATATTCCTGCCTGGAGCCCAGGCCAGGGGAAACCTTGTGCTGAGGGGTTACAGGAGCCTGGCTGCATGCACTTCATCACCTGGTATCTCGTGCCTGCCCAGGCCGGGTGCAGCTGAAATAGCGGCAACCGCTCGGTGCATTACTCATGTGCCAGTGCTGGGATGGGGGAGGAAGGTAAGCAGCTTGAAATCTGTGTCATTTTAGTACAGAGCAGGGAAATACATGAAAAGCTTCTTGGAGGTAGGGGTGTGTGTCAAGGCAGTGTGGTCCTAAACACAAGAAAAAGAGGGAAAAGGCCCCTTCCTGTACCATGGGTTCACCCCAGCTGCCCTGGAGGTGGATGGCTGCGGGAGATGGTGGCTCTGTTTGACCTGATCAAAGCAGTATGAGTGAGAGTTAGACCAGGTGGCAACAGAGACGTGACATCTGTCATGCAGACATGACAGCACCAAACACTCTGGTGAAAACCAACTCTTTGCTACCAGTGGCTGGAAGTTTGGGGGCAGCCCAGAGAAGTTGCTGATGCGAACACTTGAGAAGCTGAGTGTTGAGTTGGGTCAGGGAGCTGATCCGGCTGAGGGATGGCTCCTGCTTGCAGGGGGGAGTAGTTTGCAAAATCTAAGTTGCAATTCCTGCTGTGTTAATGCTGGGGTGGGAGATGGAGAGCAAGGGGCAGCATGGAGCAAAAAACTTGCTTTGGAAGCCTCGTCTTGGGCAGTTCCAGTTCTGGTCACTAAGAGCTGGAGTGCAGGCAGGGTTTTAGCAGGGGTCAGCATGGAGATTGTGTGGGCTTAGTTCTCTTCAGCAGTGTGGGAGTGGGTGAGTGAGGGCAGTGGCAGCCTGTCCTGCCACTCAGCCTGTCCGGAAGCGATTGTTGTCTTGATGCTATTGGGATTTTGGTGAAACAGGGATTTGTGTGGTGATAACTGTTAGAAAATACCCGTGCCTGAAGAGCTTTGTCTCAGGAAACTCCCTTCTGTCGACTGCACAGTGGTGTTTCAGAAGGGATAGCAATTGCTTGCCTCAATTCCGCATGTAGCTAAGTCATGGCTAACCTGAGTACAAGCATGCTTTTACTACAGGAACATCTGCTTTTTCTGGAGCCTGGAAGAGACCGGTTTGCAAAGCAGCAGCCTCTCCTTTTGCAAAATGATGAGAGGTTTTAATGCACATGGGATGTTCATTGAACAAATGAACAAATCTCCCTTGGCTTTAATTCCAGGGGGGGATTTGTTTCACTGAACATCCCTCTGAGGGGTTGCTGTTGGAGGTGGATACATTCAGCGCCTTTCTGTCTGCAGTTCTTGGAGCACCTTTTGTTTTGGCGGTTGAAGGTGCTTTAATATCACACCATGAGCCGAAAATGCAGTGTTCATCTTCTGACTTCATTCTAAACCAGTTTTCTTCAGAGTTACTTAGAATTGGCTGGGCACCTATTTAGCTAAATCAAAATAAGATTGTGGCTTCACGTACACTTCCTTTGACAGATGTGATGGGTTAAGCAGGGGTCTGTGCCAGGCTGTGCTCTCTGTCCCTCTTGGTGAACCTGATCTAGGAGCTAATAGGGGTTAGAACCAGGCCATAGAGGAATCCACAGAGGTTTTAAACCAAGATCAACTCCTTGGTCAAGTTTACCAGAACACTGCACAGTTTCAGTGACGTGATTGAAAGGGTGAGGGGAGAGAAGGACTTCAGCAGCTCCTTCTGCTCAAAGACAGGCATGTGAAGCCAAGCTCTAGCTGTGTTCTCCAAGGGGTTCCTACTCGTTTCATTACATCCGTTTAAAGTCGCTTCAAGCAGCAGAAGTGTAGACAGGAGATGTGCTCGGTTTCCTCATGTCGACTTGACAAAAAGCGTGTTCTGACCCAGGGAGGCTGCAGTTACTTTTTCTGGTTCAGTGTTGCATTGGGAGGCTGCTGCTCATCCCATGTTTCTTAATAAACCTCCTGGCTTACCTCCTTAAGGATGCTCTTCTTTCACTCTTTGTGCAGGTTTGTGCTTGACAACCACATCTGTGGTTTTGCCCATTTTATTCCTTCTTGTAGTTGAAATCTTAATTCTTTTTCTCTTCTGTTTTTTGTTCCCTGTGAAATGCCTGTCTTTGGCACATGTCCCATATTGTCCGTAGCGGACAGAGGCCAAGAATTCATGAAACGGTGTCTATCTCTGTTGCTGTGTCCTCCCAACTCTCTTCTCATGGCCATTGTGCCTCCTCTGTTGAGCAGCTTTTACTCAAGTACTCCAAACATGCTGCTTCTCCCAGCTTCTCGTACCACCCTCTTATCACTTTTCCCTCGCCAGACCTATTCTCGGGTCATGCCTGGTCTGTTCAAGGCTTCAGCTCATCCCCAACTCCCGTTCCACATGTCACAGCCGTATGTGTCCCCTTCCCTGTTGCACTGAAGATCCCTTTTGGTTTTCCCCCAAACATCTGTCCTGTCACTGTGCTCGAGGGCAGGACCTTTCTCCTCCCTTTCTTTCAGTTTAGCCTAAGATGGTGAAATCCCCGCAGATTGTTTGTTCCCCTATTTCCTTTATGTTGCATTTCTCTCCAAGCATCGCAAGACTCCTCCCCTTCCTGCTCCAAGCCACCTCGCATTCTCTTTGGGTATGACCCTGCTCTCTGTCTCACTGTCTGCCCGGCTCCCCCTTCACTGGAGAACATTGCTTCCAAACCCGTGTCCTTTAGCAGATTTCCCCCACTTCTCCTGACCTGTGGTTGCCGTGCTCTGTTTGCTCAGTTGTGCCCTCAAACGTGCAGATGGCTCTCTTGCTGCTTTTTTGTGAACAAGCTGCCTCACCCGGGTTTCTCCTACGTGCCTGGCCCTTCTTTCTTCCCGAGGATCCCCACTGGCATGTTTGAGCTGAGGTGAGGACACCCAGCAGTGGCTGCATGCTATTCCACAGCTGGACCCCTCGAGCTGCTGGCTGATAGATCCTCATGTGTCTTGTTTCAGCATAAACGGAAGGTGCAAGCTGCTTCTTGTCCCGTTCAGAGCTCCTGTCGCCAGGAGTTTGTCAGGGAACAGAGAGCCGATGGAGATTTGGGATCACGTGTCGCTTTCAGCTTCTTCCCGCTCTCGCCTGCTGCACCGAGCAGTGCCGTGGATCTGTGCCTGCTTTACCTGCAGGTGCTCCGTGCTTCTTTGAACCGAGAACCTCTTTGGCAGCATCTCTCTGCCGTTTGCAGTCAGCACCGCTCGGTTCAACCGAGTCCACTTGTTAGCGCAGAGGATCCTTGCTTCCTCTGCTGCTTTTTCCCTGACAGGAGTGGAGCAGCGAAGCTGCCTTACTGCTGGAACACCCAGCGTGGCAGGATTGGCTGCAGCACTCCCTCAAAAGCTCCACCCAGCCGACGGTGCGTCTTGGATGCTCGCGAATCCCTGGATATCCTCATGTTTTCCATCCGTAACTCTGCTGAATACCAGCACCTTTCTGGCCGAGGGAGGGGGTAATCCCTTGTCAGCACCATCTGAGGGCACTGCTGGCAAACCTCTGCTCCACACCAGGGTCCTCCGGTTGCCTCCTTGTGTGAAGTTTTTCCTCCCTGAACCTGCCATGTGCTGGTTTGTGAAAGTCGTATGGGGCCTTGGGGGATGGTAGTGTTTTAACAGACCTTCTTCTTGGGTAAAAGCCTGACTTGTGGCTTGTTCCCCAGTGCTGGGTGTTCCTCTGGAGGGAGAAGAAAGGCGGATGAGTCTTGGTGAGGGATTCACGTGTGTGAAGACATCGGTGTGAAACTCAGGGTAGCCAGAGGCTTTTTGGCAGTAACGCTGCAGATGCTGCCCAGGGCACTGCTGGTTGCTTCTAGCCCACTTCCAGACAAGTGTAGCATCTCGGGCACTGCACCTTTCTGCCTGACAGTGGGGCTGGGGACGCTGCTGTCTGAAGTGGGGTTGAACAGGAGCATCCCTGGGAGAGTTCCCAACCCTCTGGTTTTCTTTTGTAGGCAGAGCGGCCTCTTGAGCCCCAGCAGCCCCAGTCAGTGACGAGCAGCTGTCATGATCTCTACTGCACCTCTGTATAGTGGGGTGCACAACTGGACCAGCACAGAGCGGATTCGCATGTGTGGCCTCAACGAGGAGAGGTGAGGTGCGTCGGCAGCGTAGTGGGGAAGGAGGAAGGGAAAAGTGCCTTGGAACCACAGAGGCTGTAGAAAGGGAGCTGGGGCTGGCTGAGCCTGTGCTTCTTGGGGTGTAACACAGACTGAGGTGTGCAAGAGCACAGGGAGGGGGATGGGTCTGTGATCAGATGATACGTGATGGTCCCCACACCCCATTGTGCTCCATCAAGGAGGGCCCACAAGCACAGTATGTAGCTATATTGCCTCTGCTGTGTGGCTTGGGGATAAGTCTGCATGTGCTATTGGCTTCACTACACCTGTGCTCTGAACTGCCAGGGGAGGGAAAAAGCTTGACCCGCTGCAAGCCAAGCAGTTCAGAAGAGGTTTGGTGACCCAGGAAGGTTAGTACAGACCAAATGATCAGATGAGAGAGTTGTGACATGCCACCAAATACGAGATTAGGGAGGTTTAGTGGTGGGGAGGCAGAATTGACCAAGGCGAGTTCCTGGCCTGCCCTGATGACTCTGGGGTTGTCAGTTCTCAAAACTGATCAGTTTGGGGCTTCTTTGGGGCTATTTCACATGTTCAGTGTGTTTGCCAGAGCTAGGAAAGCTTTACGGACTCAGAGGCAGTGTGTGCCTGCTACTGCTTGCTGCAGGCGCTTTGGGCTCTGGGGGTGAGTGCTGCGAGGGCCGGCCGGAGGAGCGGGTGACAGGCGAGCTCAGCCCCCGCTGGAGGCAGGGACATGGCAGAAATCATCTGCAGCCCTCAGCAGCGCCTGGCCCGCTGTGTGTCCTTCAGATAAGAGATGGCGATGGTGCTGCCCTTCTCCGCCTCTCCTGAGCCACCCGCAGCTACCTTCAGTTTGAAATAAACATGAAAGCTTGGGGCATTTGCGCAAGCAAGAGAGGACAAGCGGGCTGGCTGCTGCCGGCCCTCTCCCTCGGCTGGCACCGGGCGGCTGTGGAGGATCCGCGGCGGGGATCGGCCCGGTCGCTGACTGGGCCTGGGGCCAGTGCCGGAGGACAGGTCTGGTCCCGGCGGCCTTGGAAGTAGCGGAGGGCGGGAGGAGGCGGGGCAGTGCCCGGCGCTGTGTCCGGGGCCTGGCCGTGCTCGTGCCGGGGCTGTGCCGAGGGCCGTGCCGGGGACGTGCCCGGGCTGTGCCCAGGGCCGTGCCGTGCCCGTTCCAGGCCATGCCGGGGCTGTGCCGAGGGCCGGGCTGTTCCCGTGCCGTGCCCGTTCCAGTCCGTGCCGGTGGCCGTGCTGTTCCCGTGCCGTTCCCGTTCCGGGCCGGGCTGTTCCCGTGCCGTGCCCGTTCCAGTCCGTGCCGGTGGCCGGGCCGTGCCCGTGCCGTGCCCGTTCCGGTCCGGGCCCCGCTGTCTAGCTCCTGCCGTTCGCCGGCAGAGCCGCGGTCAGCCAGCTGCGCTCGGGCGCCCCCTGGCGTCCCGCCTCCGCGCTGCCCGCCTGTGTGGACGCGGCCCCGGTCCCGGCCACGGACCCCTTGGTCAGCTCCGCTCCGCCGGGACCGGGCTACAGCCGTGGGCTGGTTGTGCAACCGCGCTCCCCGCGTCCCCTTCGTCCCCTTAGGCCCCTCTCACTCTGGCGGGGCCGCGCCTGTCCCGACTTAGGCCTGGGCCCCGGGGCCTGCCGCGGCCCCGAGTGCCGCTCTCCGAGCCCCGCCGGCTGCGCTGAGGGGGCTAGGCAGGGCCGTTCCGTCCCCGCGGGGCCTGGCGTGCCCGGACTAACGGCAGCTCTCCGGCGGGTGCCCTTTGACAACGGCCGGGCTCGAGGGCTCGGCGGGAGCCATGCTGCGGGGTCCTGTGCCGGATGTGGCAGCCCCGGGTTGCATCTGTGTGTGGTACTTTGCTGTGAAAGTCGGGCAGGACTGAGAACGGGTTGTGTCCTCAGCACAAGCCGAACTCAGTCTGGGATACCCCGGCCTCAGCAGCTTGTCTGAATGACCCTTAGAGAGCAGCAAACGGCCATTGGGTAAATACTGCTGGGGCAGGCATGGAGTGCCTGATCCCTATCCCCACGGATCCTGAGCTGTGTCCTCAGTGCACCCCACTTCAGCAGGATTCACAGCCCTGAGCCCTATTCCACTTTTTCCACTCAGGAACTGCTCTCCAAAGAGAAAGGGGTCAAACCCCCGGGGCGTGGGGCTGGGGGTGGGGATAGGGAGCTGCCTGTGGAAGAAGAGACAAGCAGGATGGAGCTCGGGAGCATGGAACTGGAAACGTGTGGTGGAGCAGAACGGGAAGCAGAGAATGAGGAGTGGGTTTGGGCTCAGGCCGTGAGGCAGCGTATTGAGGAGGGCCGGAGGGGCAAAATGCTGTGACTGAGGAAGATGTGCAGAGCTGCTGGGCCATGGAGAAAGGCTTGTCCATGGCTGCAGGAGCCACAGCATGAGCCCTTCTGTGTGAGGAGGTGTGATACAGCAGGCAGAGCTCCGGGAGCGGGAGTTCACAGCGGTACTCCTCACCTCCTTGGTCTGCAGTGGCTGGTACCCACTGTGTCTCGTGTGGTGAGGAGGAGCTACCTGGAGCAGCCATGCTTCCTTAGGCTGACAGCTCCTCTCCTGTCCCATGCTGGAAGGGTATTTTGTAATCCTCTGTCTTGTTCCTTGGCTAGGAGAGCCCCCCTTTCTGATGAGGAGTCTAAAACGAGCAGCTCCCAGCACTTGAGGTCTCAGGAGTTTTGTGTCAGCAGCAGCCTTTCCGAGGTGAGCTCCTTGTGTGCATGTGTGGGGCTGAGAAGGCCTTTCCCTGTTGGAACAGGCCAAGGAAGAGCATCTACCCTAACGGGTCCCATGGCCTCCTCTTTGAGAGGTGTCATCAAGGGAAAGCAATGCTGTAGTTCAGCAAGAGCTGTTTGCCACTTCTGCCTTTGTGTCTGGGTGGGGGTTAGAGAGAGGGTCCTGCCTCCTTCACCAGGATCCACTTGCACAGGCCTAAGGACACCTTCTCCCTCCCTGTTGCAGGTGGAGCTCACGGCAGTCAGCAGTGGTGGCAGCAGTGCCCAGGGGCTGGATGCTGATGGAAAGGTGGAGGAAAAGCTTGGGCCCAAACTGGAAGAGCAGCCACCTGATCCCAATCCAAACCCAGAGGGCGTGGAAAAGACTGCCCTGGGCCCTCTGGCAAGCCAGGGGAATGGCAGAGGGCAGGAGCCTGCAATCCCCAGGGCTGCAGAGCAGGAGGGTAGTGGTGCTGATGCCGCCCAGACACCTGCAGATCCTCACAGTGACAAGCAGGCTGACACTGCTCCAGCCTGCTCTGTGGCACCAGAGAGTGAACCCGCTGGGAAGGAGAAAACCACCCCAAGTACTGGAGTACAAGAACCATGTGTGCTGGCAGAAGGGACATTTCCTGTGGTTGTCTCCAGCAGCAACACCTCTGCCTCTACTCCTACAACTTTTACTTTGAACAGAGTGTGCTTTCCCACCTCTCAGGCCCCTGCTATGCAAAAGCTGCCCCTGTCTTTTCAGGCTGGGGCAGTTCTGAGCCCAAGCCAGTCACTGGTGTACATCCCACCACCCAGCTGTGGGCAGCCGCTTAGCGTGGCCACGCTTCCAGCCACCCTGGGGGTCTCCTCCACACTCACCCTCCCTGTTTTGCCTTCCTACCTACACGATCGTTGCCTGCCAGGCATTATCGCTTCCCCAGAGCTGCGCTCCTACCCCTACACCTTCTCCGTTACCAGACCTTTGGCTTCAGATACAAAAGTGGTGTCTGTGGAGGTGAATCAGCTGAGCTGCCCGTCGCCCTCAGGAGGAAGTGGTGCCCAGGCTGCTTCCGATGGTGCTCTCCCATCCACCACCGGCCCTTCGCCCTCGTCCAGCCAGCCCCCACCAGCAGCCCCGTGCAAAAGCGCTGCTCCCTCTTCTGGCACCAGTGCACACACCAGAGCTCTAGCAGCTCCTGAGCCACCCACGCCAGGGGCTGCCACATCACTCTCTCCTCTGAAGTCTCCTCCACAGCTGGAACGTGAGATGGTCTTGTCTCCAGAGTGCAGTGAGATGCCTCTCGATCTCTCCTCCAAGTCCAATCGTCAGAAGCTGCCTCCACCCAGCCAGCGCAAAACACCTCCTATGCCCATCCTCACACCCGTGCACACCAGTGGCAAAGCCCTTCTCACCACAGTCCTGTCCAAGTCCCAGCGTGCTGCCCAGAGCATGGGCAGCAGTGTCACCTCGTGTCTTGGCACCACCCCTCCCTTAGTCATCTTCCCTGAGTTCTTGCGCAACGGTGAGCAGGGCTCCTGGGTGAAGAACACCGCACTCATCAGCGCCATTCCAGGCACCTACGTTGGCGTTGCCAGCCCAGTGCCTGCCTCACTGCTGCTCAGCAAGGACCCTGCTGTGAGCTTCAGCAGGGACCCACGCCACCTTCCCAAGCAGGAGCCTATTTCCATCATCGACCAGGGAGAACCTCGCAGTGCTGGGGCTCCCTGTGGAAAGAAAGCCAACCAGACCAGTGCAGAAGGACAGCAGGATCCTGCCAGAAAAGTTCTTCATGGCAGAGTTACTCCAGCAGCTCCTTTATGTCAGTCCAAGGACATCTCCAATTGGAATCCTGGCCAGGGAAGTGTGTATCCGCGATGCCCCATGAATGGAAAACCTTCCAATCCTCAGCTTCTGCCCCTTGGCTGGTCTCCCTATCATCAAACCCCTCTGCTTTCGATTGGCATCTCCACAGCCGGGCAGCTGCCCCCAGGCCAGAATAGCTCTTGCAAGCCAGTGGGTGCAGGTGAGCTCCCAACATTCCCGAGCGTGCAGCCCACAGAGTCCAGTGCAGCCGCACAGAGCCTGCCGGAGGGACTGCCCAGGCTCCCACCTCAGGAACGCGAAGCTGCAGCCAAGAGCAAGAGCTGCCGATCCTTGACGAAGCTCTATGAGCAGCCAGTTAACCCAGTCTTGTTGGATGCAGGTCCATCTCAGACCAGTACTTTGGATGTGAAAGGGGAAAAGGGGAAGGTGGACAACCCTCAGAAGAGTCAGGAGAGTGATCCACCAAAGCCTGACTCCAGTAATGAGGTCAATTTACAGAACATAGAGACTGAGGCTCCTCCCCAGGGGAGCTGTAGCCTCAAGCAGTTGGATGGAAAACCTAAAGCCCAAGTGTTAGCAGCGTATTTATCGCATGATATGCCGACGGCAGAGCAGCAGAGCCTGCGAGTGAGTTCAGAGGTGCCTTCTGTGCCTGCAGAGAGTCAGTGCAAGGAACTGGGCTGTGAAGGCTCCCAGGAGCCCCCCACTGCAGAGCCCCCCCAGTGTGTGCGTCAGGTGGATCTGTGCAGGGTTAAGAAGGAGCGAGTGGAGTGTGACCTGTCATTCACTCCTGTGACTTGTCTGCGAGCTGGCACTGCTCCCCAGGCCTTTGCTGAGGTCAAACTCAAAGGAGCAGGACAAATCAAGCAAGAGGGCAGTGTGCGCTGCAAGTCCAAGCGGCATCATGATGGGGACACCAGGCAGGCCCACAAGAGACTGAAGTGCCAAGGCCAGGAGAGCGAGGAGGCCCCTGAGAAGTCAGGGAGCTGGAACGTGCATGGTCGGAAGGTGTGTGAATGTGCTGGGGCTGCTGGGTTATGGCAGAGGTTGGCAGGTGGGGCTGGGGGTGAGGAGAGAGCTCTTGCGGGAGAGGGCAAGTTGAGTGCACAGTGCTTTCCCATGCTCTTTGGAGTTATGTGGCAGTGGATTAGTACAGGTTATCTAGAGCAAAAATGGATCTGGGGTGTCGAAGATGCTGGAGGGCACCAGCATGATGGAGGGGGACAGCATTTTGTCCCTTCTCCTTTGCTGCTTCAGCTCGGTCAGTCACCAGCTCAAGATTCAGTCTGTGTCCTCCACACACAGTGCCGAAAACACCACGACAATCCACATGAACTTGGCAGGCGAGAAGCCCAGCCCAGCCTGGGGTCGGTGAAGGACCACAACAGCTTCAGGGTAAAGCGCAAGCGGCGGAGGCCAGCGAAGACGGAGCTGCCACCGCCAGTACAGCGTGGAGACAGCCGCGAGGAAGGTACTCGGGGCACGGCACCACGTCCTTGCAGGGTCACGCTGCAGTGGCTCCTCACGCAGTGGCTTCCTGCAGCGGTTTGGGATCCAAACCAGAGCTGCAGCAGGGTGCTGGACTGCCCTTGCCAGGTCAGCAGATGTGTGTGTACACAGATCTGTGGCCTGTTTCCTCAAGCCTCATGTTTTCCCCACAGGTTACCTTGAGAAGAAACCTAAGAACAACTTTCGGGATTTCATTCCGGTGGTGCTGAGCAGCCGGACGCGCAGCCAGTCGGGTGAGTCAGTGCCAGGGGACTCCGGTGGGAGGCTTGGATGAACTGTGAGCGTTTCCCTTTTCATGTGGTCTTGGCACTTTCATCCTGCCTTGCAGGGTTGTTCTTGTAGATACTCTTGGCTTCTTTGTCAGCTAGAAATCCCACTTTTTTTGCAGGAAGCAATGCTGGCTCTTCTGCTGGTGTGACGGGAGAGTGTGATGTGACTGGTCAGGAGATTCTACCGTTGCTGGAGGAGGATCAGGAAGATGAAGAGGAGGAGGAGGAAGAGGAGGAGGAAGACGAAGAGGAGGAGGAGACATCTTCGAAACGTCGCAAGCTGCGAAAATCTCACAGGACAACCCGCTACCACAGCCTCAGGGCCAGGGACAGGTCTGTGTCTGGGAGGAGCAGCTGTCACACGAAGAGGAGCCGAGACCTGCCATGGAGAGTGGAATCCCCCAGGCAGCTGTGGGAGCCCAACGAGGAGGAGGAGGAGGACGACGATGACAGCCACATCAAAAGGAAGAAAAGGAGACGACAGAAAAGTCGAAAGTACCAGACTGGAGAATATTTGACGGAGCGAGAGGAGGAGCGGGTGGGCTACCCTAACAGAAGGCGGAAATCCAAAGCAGGTACAACCTGGGGAGGGGTTTCTGGTACCAGGCTGGGGACAAACAGGGATTTCTCATTCGGTTGGGATTTGGAGTTTGGGTTGTTTTGTTTTTTTTTTTTTTAATTGCTTGTGAAATTTTTTGGGTTTTTTTGGTGTTTTTTTTTGGTGTTTTGGTTTCTGTAATAATGAAACTCAGTTGTTATTACTGGCTTGATGTCCACAGCGTGGGCAGCAGGCTTCAACTGGCCAGCTCTTCTTTCCAAAATATTTACAGTAAACTTTGGAGTAGGAAAGAGCAGCCTTATGTGACTAATTAGATACTGGTCTTACCCTCAGATAAAGACAGAGGGCATGGGAAAATGAGAATCAGACGAGATAGTGCAGAGAAGTATTTCTAGACAAGCATGGGCCCCTGGGAGCAGTGTTCAGCATTGCTGGCTAAAGGAGAAGGATGTGGAGCCACTACAGTTCATCTGGGTGTCTTTATGCTCTGTGTTGTTAAGGCAACTTGCAAGCTGGCACCAGGGAGCACAAGGGTGAGAGGATTAACAAAGCTGGAGTGTCTACAGGTGACAAGAGACACCCACCTTCCCACCCCCACTGTGGTTTGTGTCTTCAGCTTTGCTGGAAGGAGGATACAGTGCTCCTTCCAGCATCCTGCTCTCTGCTCTAACCAACACTGCCCAGCCCATACAGTCACACCAAGTCTGTGACCTGCATTTCCCTGAGGTTTAGCAGTCTCTGCAGTCCCTCCTCTCTGTCCGGATGAGAATTGGAGGCAGGAGCAGGTTTGAGGCTGTAGGACGTAAGGCTGGGGCTCATGCAGCAATGCACAATGCCTCAGGGTGTGCTGATGGCTGGTAGCTTGTAGCTGTGTCCAAGGCTCCCGCAGGTAACTTCTGCCAGGATTGTAGGAGAGCGTATCTGAGCCATGGGCTTGGGGGAAGCAGTTCTGCCAGCTCATCATAGGCTTGCGTCTTTGTCTTGGACGTGCTGTAGTAGGTACGAACCTGTTGCCTTCTGCCACACCAGTGGTCAGATTGGCAGTCCTCAGGAGACACTGAAGTGCTCTGAGGTGCCATGAGAAGTCATATAGGTGGCTGCTGCACTCCTACCAGCTGATGGCTCAAGCTCTGCTTCTG
The DNA here is from genome assembly GCA_032466535.1 of Forpus xanthops. Lineage (NCBI taxonomy): Eukaryota > Metazoa > Chordata > Aves > Psittaciformes > Psittacidae > Forpus > Forpus xanthops. The sequence continues at coordinate 14,162 of JASSUY010015120.1, forward strand.
CTCTGGCACAGTTTTATGCTGTTGCTGTGGTATGTTGTGTCTGGGTGCCCCTGCGAGACCAGGAGTAAAGTTTCTGATGGGCTTCCTGGCATCTTTGCAATTCATGAGCACTTTCAGGCTGGCCTCTGCTGGCATCTGTTGCAAACAGAGCCTGAGAAGGAGGTTTGAGTCCAGCAGCATTGAGGAGGGTTTTCTCAAGTTAGCTTTACCACACATCTTAAGAGTGTCTGTCTTCTGTCCAGAAGCCAGTTTCCCCCAGGGACTGCTTGCTTGCCCCTCAAATGGGTAATCTTCTATATTTTGGGTTCAGAAGTTTTGGCCTAAAGCCATCACTGGCTTTGGAGATGAAGACCTGGGCACTGTGAGCGGGCTGGCAGCCAGAGGGTCCAACCCATGTGTTTGCAGAGTGCTGTGTCCTGTACTAGCTGAGAGAGTTTGAGCAGTTTGTTTTGCCTGGCAGCCTTTGGTGCTGCACCTCCAGAAGCTCCTCATTCGTGTTTCTCCTCTAGAGTTTAGGTACCAGAAGCAGAAAGAGTCTGTAAAGAGTAAAGGCACAGAGCTACGGCTGAGGAGCAGGCTTTCCCCATCACCCCGAAAATCTCAAGGATGCCCCAACTTTCGGAATGGCTTCTTCCTAGAGCACTCCGACAGCTCTCCTGCCCAAGAAGAACTGGAGAAACCATCAGGAAAACGCAAATGTAAAACAAAACACCTGGCGGGAATCTGTGACGAGGGGAAGGTATGGCTTGGACTGATGAGGGAAACACGCATGGGGAGAAGAGAGAGAAGGGACTCCTGTTAGTAAGACAAGGAGTCACATTCCTCTCTTTTCCAGGGGAAAGGCTCTTGGAATCAGGCCAAAATGCACTCTCTGAAGAAGTCCCAGGACTTGTGGACACTTTGCAAGTCCCGTCGGGTCAGCCCAGGGAGTTCCCCCGAACTGCCCCCAGTCCAGAACGTTCCTCCTGGAGCTCGGCGGCTGATTGTGAACAAAAATGCAGGGGAGACCCTTCTGCAGCGAGCAGCTCGCCTGGGCTACAAGGTGAGTTTTGGTGCCCTCTGTCCCCTGTGCTGCCCTGTCTGGGTTTGTGTGTAACCAGGCCCTCAACACTCTTGCTCCTGTAGGATGTGGTGCTGTATTGCCTGCAGAAGAAGAGCAGCGATGTGAACCATCGTGACAATGCTGGCTACACAGCACTGCACGAAGCCTGTGCACGAGGCTGGATTGACATCCTCCACATCTTGCTTGAGCACGGCGCCAATGTGAACTGCAGTGCGCAGGATGGCACCAGGCAAGGCACTGAGAGGGGAGCACCTGGGGAAGCCCTGGGGAAGTCAGGGCAGGGAGCAGGGCGTGTTTTTGAGGATGAGCTGTTGGTCATGACTAGATTTGTGTTAACCCAAAACAGCATTTGCTTTGCAAACTCTCCCTTTCTCTTTTCCTATCAATGCTTCTGTCCTTGCAGGCCTGTCCACGATGCAGTAGCAAATGACAACCTGGAAACCATGTGGCTTCTACTCTCCTATGGTGCTGATCCCACTCTGGCCACTTACTCTGGGCAGACAGCTGTGAAGCTTGCCACCAGCGAGGTGATGAAGCGCTTCCTCTGCGGTAGGTGCCAAGCCTGGTGGTGGCAGTGCTTATAACCTTTCCTGTGTGGCAGAACATGGGACCAGTTGTGGGTATCAGAGAGTTTAGAAGTGCTTGAGCAGCAAGTGACTGAATAATTTGAGCTCTGTCCTGTTGTGTGTGTGTGTTTGCTGCCCAAACTTCAATTACAGGATTGTGTACTGTTTTCCAAATAAGGTAAAAGTCACTTTCCAGTGTGCAAGGAGATGGCAATGCTGTGGTCACACAACTAAAGACAGTGCTGTGTGTGAGGTTTGGAGATACTGTTCCACAGTGCCTGGTTCTATTGCAGAATCTAAGTAACAGGGGTTTGCTGCCAAGTAACAGTGCCTTCTACTCAGAAAGCTCTGCCCAAGTGCTGCCTACCTTTCCTTGTCAGAAGGGACCACTTTAAATCCATGTGGCAGAGAGTAAGGCCTGCCTGCTTGCTGCGCTCTTTGCATAGAGGTGAGCTGCATGTTGGCTTCTACACAACAGCCAGGAAAAATGTTGTTTCCAGCAGGCAGGAAAAGTCTTGTTTCCAGCTGTCTGTCCGAGCTCCTTCAGGCTTAACTACATGCGCAGGTGTTAGAGATGTCATTTTGAACTTAAGGCCACCCTAAGAGCCTTTCTTTCCAACACATTGGGTGTTGTCAGTTGTTTTCCCTTTTCAGCTTCTATTTCGTGTTCTCAGGCTGGGGCCATTTTGTCCTTTCCTGAGTGAGGGTATGCTTCCTGCAAGTTGTGGTTCAGCTTTTGCCATAATCCCTAACTGCAGGCTAGAGAAAAGCAGCAGAGGTTGAAGGGTGTCACCCAGGATCAATGGATGTGCATGCTAGGCTCACAGTTTGTCCAGTAGATAAGCATTAACCCTCTCATCTTTCTCTAGATTACCTTTTGGATCTCCAGGGGCGCACGGATGGGGATCCTCGCACAGCATGGGACTTCTACAGCAGCTCTGTACTGGGTGAGTTCAGTCTGTGCCATTTCATGTACAGCAGCAGAGCAGAGAGATGTAATGCCAGGTAGCAACTCCTCATTCACTCGAGTTTGTCTGCATCCCTCCCAGCTCACAGCTTTGACAGAGATCTTGCCATAATGTTACATGTTGAGAGTTGCTCCTGAAAGGGACTTTTTCTTTGGGAAGCTGCATGTGTGGTTCCCTCCTGTGGGCTGAGCATGGTGTGCAAGATGACTCAGGTGCTACTGGTGATTCCTAAGGGTCTCTGGGTATTGATCCCAGAACATGTTATTCTTGTTAAACTTCTTGTTGCTCCCCTGCTAACCAGTCATTAAAGATAAATCCAGTGTACACAGAGGACATACTTATTCCTTTGAGGTGTTAGAAGTCTTGAACTTCCTTCAGATTCCCTCTCCTCTGCTCTGGAGGGGTGGCATTTGGCTGGGGCAGCTCCTCTGCTTACAGTGCTAGGCATTTCCCAGGGAAGGCAAGACCTGTGCCTTCTGCTGTCACTTCCTGAAAGTTGTGGTTACCAGCTTAGAAGTTCTCTCAGAACAACATAGGCACAAGGTCCACAGATCATTCATGGTGTTGCTCCAGTTCCCCAGGGCCCATGAATGAGCTGCGGGGCTGTGGCAGACTGCGGAGTCCCTCCTAGCCACTTCAGAGGCAGTAGGTCAGCACTGAGGCCCTTTGTAAAGACTTGGGTTATTTACACTGGCAAGCTAAAAGGCTCTTGGTTTTAGCTGCTCACTTGTGTCATTTCCAACATCCTTCTAGAAATGCAGAAAAATCAGATAACTCTGGAAGGGTGTCCTTGCTTCTCCTTGGAGGACCCTGATGTCTCTTCCTTTCAGAACAGAAGGAATTCTGTGCTACTTTTGTTCATAGGCTTTTGCACCTCAGGTATGCCAAGGAAACAGTTCAAGCTGCAGCATCCTTCCTCTGAATTTCTCTATCTTGAAGCTATCTCAGGCCTTTCAGAAGAAGCCTCTTTACCACAAGAAAAAACAACTGTTCTGTGACTGTAATATTTTAGAAGTGAAGATACTACCCTTTTGGTTGATCACTGATTCCCATTTGAATTTCTCTGATAATCAAGGAAGGATAATTGTGTGTGAGTTTGTGGGCAGGAGAGTTTGGCTCCCTTTGGTTACCACAACGTGCTGAGTTCTTAGTTACCCAGAGAGTTAATGTGCTTGAGTTCTAGCATCTACTTATGTCCCAGTCATCAGTGCCCTTTCTTCTTGAAGATCCTAGCATGGGATTCCAGACTGCATACCCTTTAGGGGACCTACTGCTGCATGCAAGTGATTTAGAAATGTGCCATCTTGTTTTTTGTATACCCTGAAGCGTGAAGTGAAGTGGGTGGATCTTGGAAGAGCACGTCGAATTAGGTGCTTCAGTTCTTTCATTTCCATATCCCTTGGCTTGTCTTGAAAAATCTTGTCTTGTATCTTGTATTCCCACATTTCTGTCCTTCACTCCGGAAGCAAAAAGAAAGTTTGCTTTTCAGTCAGCAAACTGTCACCTCTTGGTGTTTCTTGGGGGATGAATCCCTTTCCACCAGATGAAACACAAAGCATTGCATCTCCCTTCTTGTGGAGGAGAACTCTCAGGCTGCAGCTCCAATCCATTACTGTTCTTTGAGGCAGGAATGTTGTCTACATGTTCCTTTAGGTCTGCAAATCTCTGGAGGCCAAGAGATAATGAGGGAAGTCAGGGTGTGGGATCTGAGGTCTGAGTGTGGTAAACCCATCAGTGTCTTGTACTTGGTGATGCGATAGCTCCAGACACCAGGCCCTGCTCCAGGGTTTTGTTCTATACCTGGGACTAGCATTGTTGCGCCCGATTGTCTCCCTGCTCCTGGCAGTGGTACAGAATGTCCCTGTTCTTGTCCCAGCCTTCTAAGAGAGACGGCTGAATGAGGAGAGTGTTCAGGGTAGACATGGAACCGCACTGTTACCATGTCGTTGCATTTATATTCTTTCTTCGTGGGTTGCTCAAGAGATGTGAAGCTTTTCAGTGATGGCCTCTGAGCTTTGCCAGCATGACATTGCACCAAGATTCCTGTCACTTACTTTAGGCCTGGACTAAAGGAAGTTTTGACAATTTGAGCACCCTTTTTTATTGTTTCCTAGGGATTTTTTTCTTTTTTCTCCTGGGCAGACTAAGAAATAAATCACTTTTTTTTTCCTGAGACCCTCTTGGAGCCTGTCTCCTGTTTCTGAGTTAAATGACATTCTTGCTGGGGGCTGCATTCATTCATAGAGTGTGGGGCGTGGCGCTTTCTCATGGGTGGTGTTGAACTATGGCATGACTGGGTTATTTGCTGGTTATTACCAGCACATTTGGTCTTCCTTCTCTGTGTAGAACCTAACCTCTATTTAGTGGGAAGTTTTTGGAGTTATCCTGTATTATCTCAGCAGGACAAAACCACTCTGCAAACCCATGACTATTCAAACCTCTTAGTAAAATCCAGGCAGCAAGCTATTTTTCGACAGATGCTTTTCAGATTGATGAATAGTAAATTAACTGTCTTTAAATGGTTTATGGCTCAAGTGTGCAGTTCTCCATCTCCTATGAAGCAAATCCTGCTGGAGCTCACATGCCTCCTGGGACAGCCAGCTTTAAGCCAGAAATTTGTGGGGCTGAGTCTCTGAAATCATGCTTATTGATGTTGGGTTGTGTTGGTCTCTAGGTTTGTGCATGGTTTGGTGGCACAGCCTTGCTGTCTGTATTTAGGCACCGCTGCTGACACACTGCTCTGGAGGAGCCCCTGGGACTTTGCTCTTAGAGCTGCTGGGATGTTGTGGACGTGGGACAGTGGTGGTAGCCAGTGCAGCTGTGCAGAGCTGTTCCCTAGGGAGTGATGAGCACTGGCTGGTGTGAAACACTGAGAGATGCTGATGTCTATTTTGCTTGCTGCAGAGGGGAAGGATAGCATCGGATGTGATCTTCTACTCAACCCTCCGGGAAGTTCAGACCAGGAGGAAGAAGACCAAGATGCAGACAACTTTCTCTTTGAGTTCTCAGACAAGCCACTGCTTCCTAGCTATAACCTCCAGGTGTCGGTCTCTCGGGGGTGAGTATCTTCCTGGAGCAGAGCATGTGGGTGACATTAATGCTGAGATGGAGTGGGAGCTCACAGAACAGAGCCCTTGAGCTCGAGAGGATAGTGGCAATATAAGAAAGCCTTAGTCTGTTTTCCAGGTGGGGATAACCTGAGTTACTCATATATGGAAAACCCACACCTGCCTGAGAGGCTTTGGGAGTCCAAGCTGACTGCATGCTAAGGAGACAGGCCCGATAGAGCACATTTGTGTCCTGTAGATCTCAAACCACCCCTCCAAAGGAGGACATGACTTATCCCTGTTTTGCAGGTAGAAAGACGGAGGGATGAAGCTATTGCAGCTTCCCCAGTAGGAGAAAATTGCTGCTGCTGGGGCAGAAACCCAGTTGTTCCGTAACAGCTCCCCGTCATGAGACATCTCTAAATGATGTATTGCATAGATTCTTTATTCAGAAAAATGTGAAGGTAGAAATCACACTTTATAAGCCCCAAGTCAGAGAAGCAAGTGCAAGATGTAGGGTAAGATGGAATTTGTTAGGGTAATTCTGAGAGGTCCACCTCTGAGGAGGTCACCTTTGCCTCTTCTTGCAAAGACCTCATAGCAGGATTTATCCAGATGAGGGCAGGAGCGAGTGTCAGGCTGAAATGAACGGCTGTCTGTGGCTGATGAGCTCCCCAGTGTCTGTGGAGGAGCCTGTGGGAAGGAGACTCACTTGAGTGGGCACTCCTGCAAGTGTGGATATACTGACAGAAAAATGTCTTCCCCCAGAGAGTGCTCAGGCATTGGAACAGGCTGCCCAGGGCAGGGCTGGAGTCACCGTCCCTGCAAGCGCTCACACGCTGTGGAGACGAGGCCTTCAGTGCTATGAGTTAGCAGTGACTTTGGCAGTGCTGGGCAGCAGTTGGACCTGATGATCTTAGAGTTCTTTTCCAACCCGGCTAACTCTGTGGTTATGTGGTTCTGTGAGGTGTGACCTGCGAAGCTGGGTGTGTGGAGGGGAGGGCCAGCATGGTGGGGGTGCGGTGGGCAGGGATGCTGTGGGCAGCGTACCCTCACACCCCGGTGGCCCTAACCTGCCATCCTCTCATGATTCTCCAGGCCCTGCAACTGGTTCCTCTTCTCTGATGTGCTTAAGCGGCTGAAGCTGTCCTCCCGCATATTCCAGGCCCGCTTCCCTCACTTTGAGATCGCCACGCTGCCCAAGGCTGAGTTCCAGCGGCAGGTCTCTCTCAGTCAGGTGCTGGTGCAGGAGGAGGTGCAGGAGAGCCCTGAGCCGGCACAGGGCTCTGCAGAGACAGTGGAGCTGGTGCACTATGAGCCCGAGCTCCTGCAGCTCCTGGGTTCAGTGGTGGAGTATCAGGCCTGGAGCAGCTGACGGAAACAGCTCGTTCCCTGCATCACGAGGCAATAATAAGGACCAACGGGAAGCAGCCCTCTCAGCGCCAGCAGCAGGGACTTGGGTCTTTGGCCAGCCAGTCCTTCTCTCCTCGGGGTCTCCTCCGACTGGGGAGACAGGACCCTTGCCTCCAAGGACTTGCCTGAATCCCTTCGTGACGAGCAGCAGTGGTTGCAGCTATTGGCCCCATCCAGCCGCGGTGGGCAATGAAGCCCTCTCTGTGGGGCCACATGAGCCAGAGCTCCTAGGGCAGCAACAGCTCTGGCTCTGCCAACACAAGAGGTGGAGGGCGCCCCGCCTGACCCCGTGGAACTGGGCCTCTGTTTGCCCTCCCCCTCCCAACGTCTTCCATAGTATTTATTTAATTAGTATTTAATTTGTAAATGTTTCCTTTGTTTTCTGCTGAGTCTGTATCACTGTGATAGTGAGCTCCAAGCTAGGGGTGAGGGCTTCCTCCAGCCTGTCTGGCACTCTCTGAGGCCAGCGCTGCCCTGGACCAGCCATGCCCTGAGCTGCAGGCACAGGAGGTCATGGGCCTCCAGGTACAGGCTCCTTGGTCCTTGGCTAAGAGCCTGGGAGCAGTCACTGCCCTTAGCTTTGGAGCCAGCCCCGCTGCTCCATCCTCTCACCAGGCTCCTTCCTCCATCTCATTTGTTTTGTGCTGCTGCTCCCGCTCCCTGGCAGCCATCACACCCGCGCTCCCTGGCAGCTTCTCACCACAGGGGCTCCAGCCACTGCAGAAGCCCCCTCAGTGCCCGCCACGGTGCCTGCTCAGCCTTGGCCTGCTCCCTGCTCCCCTCCAGTGTCAGCAGTTCTCTGGGAGGGAGGGGGCAAGGCACCGCACCACTCCCGGGAGATGGTACAGTTTTATTGTACAGGTGCTAACAGGACTGAGGACGGGACAATCTTGGTTTCTCTGGCTCCCCTCTGCTCCGCAGTGGGAGCATTGGGTGGGTTTTTTCTGCTGGTTCTTTTTTCCTTTGTGTTGTGTTTGTTCCCAGCCAGGGCAGGTGTTATCCCTTCCTTCCCCTTGGAATCCAGCTGCCAGCCTCCCCTCCTGGTGGCCTGGCAGCACCTTGTGTAAGCCAAGGGTTTTTTGGCCTTTGGGTGTGTACTCTGGTTGCTCTTTCTGATTTCTGTTTTATTATAAACAGCAACAGGCTGTGTTGTCAAAAACACTGATGTACAGAAAAAAAAACCTGCATCAGGACATCGGCTCCTGCCTTTCCTTCGTTTTCCCCTGTCCCATGCCTGCTGCAGTCAGCTTTCCCTGCAGAACAGTGCGAGCCAATGGGGCAGGGAGGGAGGACCGGAACACTGACAGCCCAGAGCAGCCACAGGCTGCGGAAAGGCAAAAGCAGCATGGAAAAAGCTGTAACAGGATGAGCCCTGCTTACACTCGGAGCGGGCGGAGGCGAGCACTGAGGGGAAAGGGATCTGGTTTATTGGCCCGAGAGTCCACAGTGGGCGCAGGCTGCAGCACGATGTCCTCAGTGCAGCTCCCCTGGGCCTGGAGCTGGCAGTAGGGCACTAATCCTCCACTTGCGGGCTGACGCA
>JASSUY010015122.1:0-23357 GCA_032466535.1 Forpus xanthops
GGTGTCCCTGCCCCTGGCAGGGGAGTTGGAACTAAATGATCTTAAGGTCCTTTCCAACCCTAACTATTCTATGATTTGGCATACTGTTCCTATTGACAGTTTTGTTTTAGTTTTGTTTAGTTTAGTCTAATAAAACCACCTAATATGTAATTTATTGGTACATTGTAGCATTAAATTTTCAGTTGGGATTTAAGCAGGAGGTTTTTCATATGGTTTACAACTATTTACAACGATTCCTATAGTACTGAGTATTCACATCAACAAACTGGAAAGTACTCATAAAATCATCGTGAATATAATCTACAGATGACCCAAAGATGGGGAGGATGTTGAATCATACAGATGACAGCTGAGCTGGTTGAGGAAAAGTTTATTCAGATAAAGCTAAATACAAAATATGTTTAGGGACAAGGAATGTGAACCATGTGCCCAGCAAAAGCACTGTATCTTGGAAAGCAGTGACTTTCCAGAAGAAATAGGCTCAAAGTGGATAACTACACAAATCCTTCTGCTCTGACTAAACAAACCCTTATGCTGTCACTGAATACATACATGTAGAACAAAAAACGAGAGAGAAACATTTATAACTGTGAATGTTTCATTGACAAGGGTAGTACAGAAACAATTCCTTCCATGCCAATACCCATTTTTTTAAAGGGGTATTGAAAGCGCAGAAAAATCCACACAAGTGGATGCAAGAAAAAGAGGTGATTTGACTACTGTGTGCAAATAGCTGTCATATAAAAAGAAGAAATACATGTTGAAGATTCTTTAACCTTCTGAAAAGCCACAAGAAGAGCTAGTGCCTGGAAGCTGAAGCCAGACAAATTTAAGTGAGGCATACTAGGTGAACCTTAGATAAACATTACATCTTATTAGATGAACCTCTAGAATGAATTCCTTTTGGAGGTTATATACTTAGAGCTACATATTTCCTTCAAATAAGGAATTATATGATCTTAATTAGAATAGTCTTTAATTAAATCCAAGTCACATATTAGTATTTCCCAAAATGTCAAGTTAACAGGTGTTTAGAAGGTCATGAGACAGCAGCATGTGATAGCTCTTTTCTGCTTTTATTTTTCTAATAGTTTTGTACTGCTTCATTTTAAAGCATTTTCCCCAGAGTGTCTGAACTGACCTGGCCAAATATCTTTGCAGGTGCTGGAGTAGTATCCAGAAACCTCAATATATAGAAAGTGTTTAAGTGCAGAAAAAAGTCTTGTATGTCTCAGGATTCAGCCCACATTACAAGACTTGTACAGAAGGAATGATAGAGGAAGTGTGACTTTGTAGTCATTAATTCTGCATTTTTCACACATACAGAAACACCTCTGGAAAATAAGGACCTCTCACTGATTCATTCTGGTCTCTTCCTCAAGTTGCAGCCCTTAATTTGCATTTATGTACTATATCTGAAAGGAAAAAAAATTTGATTTGTGAATTCTAATGAAGTGTTTATTGCATTCAAAATTTCAGGTCCTCTAAAACTTGTTCTTACAAAGATTTATGTGTGCTCTTCCTTCTGAGGAATAGCAGAAGTGGGTCAGGGGCAATGCTGCAGCCCCTCCTTAGCACCAGAATAATTGGTTGTTTCCTTCCCTCCAGGTAGCATTGCCTACTTGGGTTCCCAGTGGCAACCTATTCCCACTTTGAAATATCCACAAGCATTCACTGCCTCCCCTTTCACGTGGGTTTTGAATTCCTAATCTGTCCTATCTGCTTTTTATACAGGTTGACTCACACTCTCCTGTCTTGACCATCTGCTTCAGTATTTCTTTCTTCTGTTTCATAAATATGAAAGAGAAAAAAAGAACCCAAAAATAATTCTAAATGCAAAAAGAGAGCTTGTTTTTAGATTATGTTTACTTAAAGCAGCAAGTTAAGGCCATTCTGAGTTACTAATAAACCTTTTTCAGGACAGAGCCTTAGCATAACAGGCAATACAGTATGAACTGATAATTTATATTAGCAATTAATTGAAATACATTTTAAGATGCAGTTTACTGCCTTGGTATATTGTCTTGGTAAGAATAGTCTTTCTGTTCCCTAGATGTACATTAATGCTAACATGGTTAGCAGCATACTTGTGTTATAAACATGTCTCAAGAGGGATGTCTCAGTTTGGGGTCATTGATTTTCTCAGGGCCAGGATCTCACTCAGTGTTAATGAGAGCTTCACATCTGGCATTACTATTGAACATGGTTGCTAATGTGGAGGTATCCCTGTCCCCTCATTTCTCGACAGGCAAGCTGGGAAGGGCTCTGGTGACAGCAGCCAGGAATCTCATGGGGATTTTCCAAAGCAGTACTAAACATTGCTCAACTGAAGATCTCTGTGGCCTTGGAGTTGTGATACTTGTGCAGTTTGTGAGCCAAGAACTGAATTTCAGGGGTTGCCATTCCTTGTCACTTCAAAATTAGAACATCAAGGTAACAAAAAAACCCAGCTAGTTAATAAATATAGGTGATAGTGTCATTTATAAGCCAAATGCACACATGTGAGAATAGACATCAGGCTCTCATGGAACTTTAGTTTAAATCTATTACTCCCAAAATTCCTTGTAAAATTACATTGTTGTTGACAGTTGGAAACGGAAGAGTTTTTGCTTCATTTTTTTTTTTTTTTTGTTCCGCATCTGAGCACTGTTTTTTTTCTTTTTATTCCCTGAGATATTCTTCACACTGTTTTTATCACTATTAGTGAAATCCTGTACTGATTGGGGATTTCCCATTCATTTCAGTGGATCAGAGCTCTATTTCATATTGTGTGAAGAAATACAGATGTAAAGGATTATTTTGTAAGAGAACCTCCATATATGCAGACCAGCATAACAAATTCCTTTTTACTGAATACCTAAATTTAGCACACCCAAGACAATCAGAAACATTCATTTAGTATGCTGCCAGGAAAACAGTGGTGGACGGACAATAAGGTAATCCTGGCTCCCAGGGAATCAAATGACCTCTCTTAGCAGAATCTGTCTCCATCTCTTTCCTTTGAGGAAAATATTTTGGACTGAGGAAAATATTTCAGACCCAAAAGAATGACACAGTTCTTAAGTGAGGTCTGATTACCATGTGTATGACTCCAATGGATGGATAGGTTATCTCTCTGATCATGTTTTCATATATTGATATATAATTCTATGCAATGCATAGGCAAACATACAGGTACTGAGTTATAAATATAACAGGTGATCAGCCTCACATTTGTGCCAGAAATTCCTGCTACAAAATCTCAGCTTCAGTCACTAGCTTTCTTTTGGGAGCTTCTCTTTTTGTTGAGAGATGTGTGTGACTTGGGCTTTGTTGTCGTTGTTGTTGTCTGTAACCATGTAAGTTTACCATTACACACAAAATAAAATAGAGTTCTGTGCACAGGTGTTCAGCTTTACCAGTTTCACACTTCATTCACATGCAGTCCTCTTCCTACAAATGACATTATTTTTATTTATCCTACACACCCTCTAAAACAAAGATTTGTTTCTTCATAAGCACTGGGAACATTGTCACCAGGAGATTCCTAATCATGTAAGAGAATAACATATTCTAATGATAAAAAAGGAAAATATTTGAGGATGGTCATATTACAGATTTCCAGGAGGCTCTACAAGTATTTCTGTTCAGGATGGGAAAAGATTAAAATACCATTTGCATGACTGATGTTAAACCTTCTATCTTATAGTCTTGTAAATGAATTCCTGCCTCACAGACACTTTATGTTATGAAAACATTTTACATTCAACTGGAATAATGGCATATTTAACTTCGAAGTTACAACCTGCCTCGGGAATTAATTTGTCCACAGCGGAACTGTAGAAATGTTGAAAGAATTAGCTAAGGATAGAGCTGTCATGCACTGCAAACTGTTCTATCCTGTCTGCAGCCTCTACTGCAGACACTGCATTAAAATTTCTCATAGATCAGGTAAACTCCAACTTGATAATCACTGAAGAATGTTTAGTCTGCTTGAGCAAGACTTTTGGGTAGTATTTTTAAACAAGGAGCTATTATATCATACTACTGCCAGCTTGCTCTATTGCTTTTAAATTGGTTTGGTATACACAAATAGCTATGGAGCTATGCTATGCTTCTCATACAGATAGTTATTTAATCTCTTTAAAATTAAAAGGAGGCTGTGAAATTCGTTTATTTTTGAATCACTGCGGTAACAAATGCTTGCAAAGAGATAATGGTTCTTGTAATACAAGCATGAGTAATGCCCAAATGATTTTGTTCACTGACTGTACAACATTCCTGCAGGTTACAGAACCATTTGGCATTAAGGTTGTCATTGCTTTACAGGGTCTGCTGAGAAATACAATAAAACATCTTAAAATTTATACCTCAGACATTAGCCTCAGACATTTGTGATTCAAAATCAGTGAGGAACATTTCACTAGTTTCTGGTTTTTTGTTGTTTTTTTTTTTTTTTCCTTTTAATGCCAGTGATCAGTGAGGCGATGATGTTGTGGGGCAGGTTAAACAAAGCACACAAAGATAAACCTAGCCAAGTTACATGGTACCTGGGGAACAACCTGTTTGTAATTGCTGAAGAATTCACCTTTCATGAGGTTAAAGTAGCTACTCTTCTTATCTGGCAGGAAATATTTCACAGAGACAAAGTCTTTAAAATAAAACTCACCAACTTAAGTAATGCATTAGTTTATACATAAATGAGTCTTTTGTTCACAACAGAAAATTGACTCTGCATTTTGTGCTGAAATAATTTTCCTGAATAAAACACATGCAAAGTAATTGATATGAAAATCAATTACAAAGTAATTGTTTATTCTCAATTTTTTACTGACAAGCTTTCTTCTTGGAATTAGGTAACTTATCACAAAAAATATGCCTTTCCCTTTAAAGCAATGATGACATGGGAGCTGCAGCAACCTTTAAATTATATGAAATCTCTTAAGGCTGTTATTCGGTTTATTATGTTTTTTTTATAGCACCATTGCTTCAAAATTATTTCATTTGTTTAATCTTTGCATTTTCCAATTAGCATAAACAATAAAATGAATCCTTTTATGGCTTTGCCAACCTGGAGTAAAAGAGGAAAATATGTATTTATAATTAAAATATGGCATTTCTGACTATTTCTATAGACTTTTCCTGTAGTAACTTATTATGCTTGAGATAGCTCTGAAATATTTGTGGGCTAAATATCTCAGAAAACATACATTAAGCAGGAAACTGGTATTATCACCATTATTGGACTAAAATATTCTTCTTAAATCTTTCCAATAAATCAGTCAATGAGGCGGTTATTTCGTTTTTATGATCTAATGTCTTCTGCTACTTTTAATTAAACATTTATCTAATCATGTAAACATTATTATGAGCAAAACATTTTCTACTTATGAGTTTAAAAGTGTCAGCAAACACATCTGGAACTTCGATTCATAGATTATAGAGGTGTCCAATTTCGCCAGCAACAAAAACATAGACACCAAATTTCAGGAGAAGGATGGGGTCTGTGTTTATCTGAAGCAGTCTGTAGAGGTGATAGCTCGCATAATGAAGGTTTCATTTCATCACCATTGGTAGACCATTAATTTAAGAGGGTAAGTGCCTTCAGAGAAGACAAGACATGCTAAAATTTCAAGTGACCTCATCCCTATATTGTTAGCACTTTCTATTGAAAAAGTACATAACAATAATTGGAATATGTGATGATACGTGATGACTACGTTTGCTAAGAATTGAGCAGTTATCACTCAGTCCACCAAGTGACACAGAGAACAGTGCTGACTTCTCACAAAGTTGACTAACTGCTGTAGCTTCTGTTCAGGGATGTGGATGTACTGAAATGTTTTAATCTTGGAGTATGCTCCAGCAGGACATTAAAAATTCAAATAAAGAGAAATAAATGGTTTTTGCCACAACTGGTATGCATCAGAGCCTCAGCTCCCTGCTGTTTCTAGGAGCCATGGCAGTAGCTGGGAAAGTGCTGAGGTGGGTTCAAGGTGAGTCTATGAAGCAAGATATCTACAGCAAGCAATTCACCGTGGCACTGAGAAACCTCAGCTGGCAGGAAGACTGAGCGATAGAGGTGAATGAAATGGTGACTTGGTGAAGCCAACAGTCAATACTGCTACTAATTTCCATAGGGCAGCATTTCTTTTTCAGTACTGTAGTCTCTGAGGTACTACAAAAGTTTTATTTGCTGCTGAAAGGAAAACTGGATACTGTTGGGTGCTGTCATTAACCTGCCTGCTGGTCCCACTGGGGTCAGTGGGGACCCTGGGACCTTGTCAAGGTTTCTTTTCCTTTGCTGTAGGGATGAACACTGTGAAGACGACAGAAGAGGCAGGGGCTGTCTTTTGTTAAGAAGCAGCAGCACAGTTTTATCAAAATAATCTTTCATCTGGTTGTGCTTTGCCTGGAAGGTTTACCTCACCATGAACAGAGGTATGGATCAAGCCCACTCAGTATCTGGCTTTTACAGGAAGTGCTTAAATTAGGATTTGAGTTGCCCTAAGTTTTCTGTATAGCTAATGGATGACAGAGGCATGTCCAGAGTGTGATTTAGCTAATCCACCAAACTAGGTAACCCAAATCCAAGCAGCTCTCATGCTCAGCAAAGTTGGATTCATGTATCTCATGAATAAAACAGGATTTAAAAAATAGATAAGTAAAATCAGGTTCCTAAACATTTTTTAAAGTTTTTCTGCTCATTGGAGTCAGTGTTTTATACATGATGGCTGTTATCAGCTTTGACTCAACTGAAAATTTGACAGAAGAGGGGTCAGTCATCGTCTAATAATGATTTGAGAAATATTTTGAATGGATTATTCAACAGATGATTATTCATTCCATTATAATATTCCTTGTCAGTCACCCTTTCACTCTTCTGCATAGAAAACTTCATGTTGTTAGTTGGTATGTGAAATTGCTGGATTCTTCATCTGCAGATTAGAGGGGAGTAGTAAGAATGATGCTGAATTTTCAGTTAAAAATTATTTAGAATGTATCATGATTGATTGCACAATAGCAGTACTTGGAAATGATGTTGAAGATTTAACTAGATTATTAACTGCTAGAAAATTACAATTTTGGATTGCAAAACTCCGTGTTTGAGAGTGTCTTCTAAAATACCATTTGATAACCTGCAATTTTGTTCCTAAGTTAATACTGTATGCACACTGTTTTCTAGTGAAAAAGGAGAGCTTTGTTCAAAGTGCTGATAGGCAGCAAGGTACCATGAATGCTGTCAGGCTTAAAGTATGCAACTTTATCAAACAAAAAGTAAAACCATGTTACTGCTCTGCACAAGAATGCCACAATGGGAACCTCTGTTTAGAGAAAGTCATCTTGAGGGCACCAAAAGTGCCTTATTCACTGGCATCAAAGTGAAGCTGCATTTAATTTAGAGGCTTGTTTAGTTTTCTAGAACAGCTGCTAATCTGTTTCTGCGGGACTATTTCCTGATACAGTGCAGAGTGCTTTCTGCCTAGTCTAACATACTAGTTACATTTATGTTCACTGTGAGGATTGTGAGGAAAGGATTAGAAATCTTGAGGTTTGCAGGCAAACAATGAAATGAAGTCTTGGGTACGTATACTTGGCTGGATATTGACATGAATTTTTACTGTAAGATTTCATCTTCTCTGCACTTTCTGAGGAGTGCTCTTTTGATTATGGGATTACAGTTTTGGTCCTTGTTCCTGTCTGTAAAGAAGAGCCATGAAGGTGTTCCAGCTAAATAATCCTTATCGTGGCATGAAGAGATTCAAAAGCTCTGCATCCGCATGATGTTGCTCTGTGATTTAGATGACTTGCATTTGTAGTTGCATGCTTGAGCTGCAGACTTCACTGCTGGCATTTTCTTTGGCTTTCAGGTCTCTGTTGTTCAAATACACTGGCTTCAAAATTAACATCAGTTGCCCTAGACACCCTGTGTTCCTGTGAGGGGCATCACATAAACAATGCAAATATTTTACATTTTATTTATTTTCTGGACACAGTCCTTCCTTTGATAAACCAGAATGCAGCCATATATCTAGTGTGGTTAGTTTTCAGTGAAAGCCTACAGAAATCATGGACCCATAGTTTGCTGAAATGAAGCTTCAGTTCAGCAAGGAGCTAAAGAAGGCTATGAACAAAACTCTGAAATTATCCTGTAGACTGATAGGTATGGACATAATAAAACTCTTCTACTAGAGAATAATAAATTTTACTTAAAATCTATGGACAAAGCATCACATTGTTCATTGCATATGGGGGTTACCGAAGGAACAGAGGACTTGAGGAACCCAAAATCTCATGAAGTTACTTCCATCGTTTTCCAACTGAAAAATTAAAGGATGATGCCAAATCTAACATGCTTCAACAACAAAAGATAGACAGCAGAAACATAGCACTGGATTCCTTATTATATAACAAATACCACAATATTCATAAGTCTATCTTCTTTAATTATATTCACAGCTATTGACTACTATACATTTATATATTCAACTATTATTAGCTCCTGGCTTCATGAAGGTAAAATAAAACTGTATGTACTGCTAAGTAGCCATTATGATGAGGAGAAAGAGAACATCATAGGTTTTGTTTATGTGTCATGCTACAAGTAGTCTCCTTGAAGTTAGCTTCTAAACCTCTGACTATGTATTCCTAATTGGCAATTGTACCTTCAAGTGCTTTCAGCTGATAATATATGGATTTTCTAGGAACCTTTAGCCAAGTAAATTGCCATATTTAGCAGTATTATCCTCTCAGATCCTTTTTCAAGCCATGGGAAATATTTCTTGCTGTGCTAAGGCAGCAGGACTTTCTATCTTAATTCTTATCATTCCATTAAGTAAACCCACTGAGCGAACAGCTATGATTGTAACAGTGTAGATTTTCCTCTGCTCCATTAGAGTGAAAATAAGGTTGATAATTGACCAATATCTTATAGCATTTATCCATTGTCTCAATTTAATGAAATCCTTATTCAGGTCTTCTGTTTGTTTTCTATAAATACAAAAAAGTGATCAAGTTCATACCAGTAAGAAATTCTGACTAAATAGGAATGTACCATATGGGCTGTGACTTTCTAGTTAGCACAGAACAGTCCTCCACAGGGTAGTCTGATTCTTACTCTCTGTGTTTCATTTTATTGGATACATCTCTACTCTGCTCGATTTCTTTTATATATTCTTTACACTGCTAATCCCTCCATAAGTTTAAGACAGGGTTTTCAAAGGAGTCAAATAAATGCATGTACCCAAGTACAACTGATTTTACACTATATGAGTAAGGTTTTTCAAACACTAAAATGTTCCTTGATTCTCCTCAAGTTATCAAGAAATGCTGACTTCTTGTAATATGAGTTAGCTAGAAAAAAATCTGTTTTTTTTTTTTTTCACATCAATATTCAGACACTCCAGCAAAAAAGAGGAGCAAATCCGACTTACTGTGAATATAGTAGAATAGACATCATGGTCTTCCACTGCAAAGTCACTGCAGTGCAAAATAAAATTCCTTGCCAGCATTCCTCATCTAAGAGTAAGCTCTGTAAGAGATCCTGCTACCACTGGGGCTGTTTCCCTATATAAATTCAGCTGCTAGGAAGGATTAACATTTTTAATGGCAGCATTTGCACCATCTTTTCAATACAAGGCCCAGGATATCAACCCCTTTCCTGAAGAGCTGTCAGGGCAAACTTCTGCAATGATCATCTTTCAGTCTCCTCTGCATTCAGATAGCTGTAAAAAGAAGGTTGCTTTACTTTGACTCAGATCTCCCTTTGCTATGGGCTCTTTAGAAATTCAAAGACAATCAGCATGGTGGAAAAAGCATGCTTTTTAAGGGACAAGAGAAAGTTAAGACAAAAAGCAAGCCCCTAGCACTATTTAAATCTTCATCAGCTTTATTAAAGGCTTGGGTTTAAATGCCTGAAGAATTATGTTTTGTTTTTTATCTAAAGGGAACAAAAAAGCAGAACCATAAGAATTCAACATTAAGAAATGAACAGTGTTTCAAAATACGGGTAAAAAAGGGAGCTAATTTCAGAACAAAGCACAGGCAAAGCCTGGAAACGCAAGGGGCATTACTTTCACATTTTATACACAGAGGACATGGAAAATCTTCTCAGAGTCCAAGTTAATGGTCACTTCCTAACAGTATCCAACATTTTAGTTTTCACATCACAGCTTTCCCTCATTCTGAGAAAAGATTGCGTTCACCTAGCTGCTGTGGTTAAAAGAGTAACAGAGGCTGGAAATATGGTTTATGTTTTCACCTCCCATGACTTGTTTGGGCTTGTGTCATTCCTACTGTAGCTGTGTTTTGATCAGGAGACATTTTCCTGTTAAGTCCAGGAGAAAGGAGCCACAGAGACTCTATGAGTTGAAAACCTGACTCTTGAAAAATTTCTATTAGTTTTTCATAAAGCAATTTTTAAATAGCAAGTTTATGTTCAGCAAACAAGTAAAAATAACTCAGAGGAAAAGTATGTGTTATGGTAATCATGAGAGCAATTTATCTTTTTCTTTCATACATCTTGGCTCTGAACTTTGCTCAGTGATCAAGGTAGATTGCCCAGATAGAATTGAGTGTGTCAAGATGTAAAGTCCTTTTTCATCTCCTGATCATGTGCTACTCTTACATACTTTTTTTTTTAAATCTTCTTTTTTTTTTTTTTTCTCAGTGCTTCAGTTTACCCACTATTTATAGTTCCCACATTCAGATATGGGAAGAAACTGAAGCCACATCCTTTTGCTACTCTGCAAGGACTTCAAGGTCTTTCTCAAAACAGAGAGTAGCTTGTATTTTTTTCAGTTAACATTCTCTTTTTCTAATATGGGACTTCCTGTTACAAAAGAATGACTTGTTTAAGGAAACACCAAAGTAAACGTTCAGGTCCTTATGAGTGCAGTTTGTAGTACTAAGTTGATTTTGCTGTGGTTTACCATCCTCTTGGAGATTTTCGACTAATCATTAAGAAATAAAAAATAACAATAGCTGTATCTGCATAAAAAAGTGAGTTACATATGGAAATAAAGATAATTTTTGCATTCCTCTCCACTCTCCAGCTTTAACATGCAATCCTAATACAAGAAATAACTAAGAACTATGTTTCATTTGCAACCTCTTTACTTTTGTCCTCTCTGCTTTGCATGTAGCTGCACACACTGCTATAATAATTGATGTGGGTTAACAGTTGATACTGTAAATAGCTTGAATAAGGGCAACATGCAAACCTGGTTTTCCAAGGAAAAATTGAACCTGAAAATCAGGCACTCTGGCCCAGACACTGCTGATGCCTCTGGCCTTTTAAAGTGCCTTTTTCTTTGGTTGCTTGAGGTTGGATTGGTTTTTTTACTTCCCTGTCTACCCACCAAAAAGTGCTGCTGAATCTCTTTGACACTAAATGTTGAGAATTTAGTATTTTCTTTACAATGACTTAAGGCAGCCAAACAGTTTGGTTGAGAGCTATGCAAAACGAAACCTTAGTGCTTACATTTGCTGTATGCAGTATTGTTTGCCCTTCAGCATTGTAGGATGTGAATGAGATTGGAGAAGGAATGGTATGAGAAGGGTGACAGCAGTAGCACGGTCCCTTCCAAACTGCATAATGTTTCAGCAGTGTCTACCCTCAAGGTGCAAATCAAAAAGCTGCAAGTGATTTCACCTGGTCACATTGGTTGTGGTTGAAAAATCAAGCTCCAAACTTCTGATACAATCATGTGCACACTGTAAAACACAGGAATATCATATCAAGATTATTGATAATATCAAAGGTTCTCATAGTGTGGATTGTGATTCCCAAGTTGATGAGTAAAGGCTTTGTAAAGGGTCCCACAGTATTTTATAATAGCAGCATACTAGTTTTCCCAAGGTAGAAGAATGAAAACAAGCCCTAACTAGTGGTTGCAAGTGACTCCAGTGCCCCAGGACAAGTCAATGCTACAACTGAAGGCTGAGCAGTCCCTACAGACAACTACTAGGCTACAGGGGATTGAAAGGAAACACTGAAAACCAGGCATCAATTTTCTACCCTTCTCCCAAAGGAGCTCAGCTGATACAGAGATACCATGTTTGGGTCACGATGGTGACCTAAAAGCAGGTCGTCACCACTTTCTAAAATCTGAAAACTCCTCATCTACTGCAGTCTTGTCTTGCTGCCCCAGAAACATTGTTCAGTGCTTTTCTAAGTGTAATCTGGTTGACATTTCCATTTGTGAATACTGCATTAGTCAAGGAAACTGAGATCAATCAATGTTTTTTAACAGAAGTAGGCAGCAGAGATTTGTGAACAGTTACATGAGAGCCAAAATCAGAAAAAGCTTCTTATAAATGTTCTGTTGAAAGAATAATATTTAAAACTTTTAAAATCTATTTGTTTTAAGCATAAAAATTTTACACAGCTTGTAGGAAATTAGTTTCTGGGGACATTAAATGTCTGTTTCTATAGCATTTTTATCTCATTTCTCCCTTTTCCCAAGCAGCCAATAAAACACAGGAATGCCTATAAAAATAGCTGTTATAACTAGAGTGACTTATTTACTTTTACAAGATGTTTCATCCAAGGATCTTTTCTTTCTGTAACACATACTCTGCAGCATGCACTATCGTGTCTTCTTCCCCTCAGTGGAAGGAAGATGTCTGATCTAATTCAGAAAGATCATCAGTTAACTATTTTTAAGGGTGGCATTGTTTGTACATGGACAGCATTCAAACCATATGGTCTTTCCTTTTTTTTTGTCATGTGCTTTCATCTAACAGATATTTATGTTTGAAAGTACTGGAAAGCATTTAGCTTTAGAATCTATCTCTGTCTTCTGGCACTCTGCTTAATTTCCAAGTTTTTACATCAATGAAAGCAGTACTTCAGCATGCAAATATTTTTTCCCTTTCGAATATCTACCTTCCAAGTGTGACGCAACAAAGCAAGATGAGGACTTGCTGAAAAGGGGCAGTTTTGTTTCAAAGCTTTTAAAGTTTTAAGCTCTTTTGCATAAACCAATATGGAAACAAACTTTCAAAAGCACTCATGATTTAAGTAGGAATTATGCAGTAAAAAACAGATAAAATTTTATGTTGGACGTTAGAAGACCTAAAAATTAATCTTACATAAAATCATCCTGCATTTGAAATAATTGAAAATATCTTTTATGAATAAGCACATGCTGGAGTTTATCTTATTCCGCAGGGTCCTTTAGTATGTGCATGTACCCAAGTACAGTTCATCTGAAGAATGAGTTACACTGGTTTACTTGCAAATCTGATGTATAATCAGTGTTTTCTGAGGCTGAAACACGGCTGATGGCACACCCTGTCTTCTCTGAGCCAGCAGGTCCTTGTGTGATATATCCCAAAGGACATGATGATTTGCATTTCAGGTCATGTGTGGATGAAAGAGATCCCTGTGCCCTAAATAGAAGTTAAACTCAGCTCCATCCACCTGTTTGCAGCATGCAGGTTAGATAAAGTTCAAGCTGTGGGCAGTGAATGAGCACATTTAGGGAACCACGAGTTGAACCATGGCACTCTTTGTGCAGATGAATGCTTAGCTGTATATTCTTCCATCTGTCTCTCATAAAGATGGTCATGCATCCTTAGGGAGCTATGAATTGGGCAATCATGCAAGAACAAGTTAGTCTGTGCCTTCTTATTTTGTTCTTTACATTTGCCTTATTGAAATTTACATAATAATCCTCATTTGTGTCCTGCAGCATCAAATTCCTCTACCAGCTATTTCCTTGTCTTCAGAAACCTGTATTTTCCTGAGTTTCTGCACATGAGTCGCATACACTTTTGTGAATGTTGATGGCTAAAATTTTGGTCTTAAATCAGCATGCAGTGATGCTTCCCAGATCTGAAGAGGCAGTGGGCCACCCAGCAGCAAGAGTAAGAGTTTACAGAGGAAGTGAGACACAAAAGGTAATCAAACCAAGAAGACCTGGCAAGGCATTTATTCAGTGGCTCATCTGATGGCTGCACAGCAAGGAGTGGCTAGCTGTGAAGTCACACAGAAGGAAGAGTATGTGTGGAGAGGCCTATTCATGATTATTTCCATTTTCAAAGGGGTTCAGAAGGTTACATTTGTACATCTTGTGCCTGCACAGCTCTGATTTGTGACCCTTCAGGATGTTTGCCTGCCCCCAGTTATGTTTTTTTTTTTTTTTTAATTTACCCTTTAAATTGTAGTTGTTTTTCCATACACCAGGCAAAGCTAGTTTCATTCCTATAACAAACAGCAGCAGAAGCAACTTTCATCCCGACAAAGTTGAGTCAGATGCAATGTACTTGGTACTGCCACCACCATGCCAAGTAGCCAGTGTGTACTCTTGCACTCAATGATCTTAAGGATCTTTTCCAATCTAAATGTTTCTATGATGAGCTCTGCCAAATCTAAGGGGATTTTGAGCTGCTCCCAGTGCTGGTGGCATGAAACAAGATCATGTGCTAAATTGCTATTTGTTTCTGAAGACACTCCTGCTTTAGCCTATCTGGTATTTGCAAAGGCAAAATGAGAGCATCTAAATAAAATGAAGAGCTTAAAAGTTAACTAATAAATTTGGAAGCATTACATGTTGATCGCCAGAGAAAGATAAATGCCAAAGAATCAAGCTCTAGAGAAACAATTTTTTTTCAAAGACCTAGCTCTAAAGGAACTATATAAACATATTGATGATAGAATACAAAAATACATCAAAACAGCATACTGTTAACCTATAAGGTATGCATAGGTATATATAATGTTAAGAAAGAAGGAAAGTGGCCAGCCTGTTGGAAGTAAATCTTAGCTGCATCTCAGAAGTTAAACGGCAAAGGCCAAGAGGGTCTTTACATCATTTACATCTTTGCAAGCAGAAAGCTTGACACAGGTGTGAGATCAGTGTCAGAGAGCAGCAGCCTAGTAGCCACCTGTCTTTACAGAGATTAGATCTGAGGTACAGACTACTTTTTTTTTAACTCTGAGGTTACTTGAATCACAGGTGTCTTGTTCCTTGTGATTAATTTTAACTGTCATTAAAAATTAACTGTGCATATGCCCATTCCTTTGATTCTTTTTTCTTCAAAATCTCTCTTTAGAACAACTGAGGATAAAACCTCTCACATTCTCATACAAAGGTCTAGAAAGTGCTATGACACCCCCTTCATTGTCTTTATATATAGTACCTACTTGCTGATAGGGTTAGATGCCACGTTGTGTTTGCGCAATACCTTGCACTCAGTGATCTTGGCTTACCCCTTGTTTTGTCACAAGAAAAGAAACAGTAACTGCTACTTTGTCCACCTCTGGTCTGGCTCTAAAGCAGGAGCTCTGCACCCATCAGCTACACGGTTGTCAAGTTAAGCAACCTATAATGCTCCCTGGGGGGAATTCTCCCACCCAGCTGCACCTCCCCTCCACAGCTCTGCCACTTGGTCACAGTCAGCAATCTGTCAGATGCCATGGGAACAAATCTAATGGGAAACAGGAAAAGAAAGACTATGTTGCAGGCAGAGCAGGAACAGGCTCTGGCTCACCAAGGGCAAGAGCAATGGCTGGGTTTTGTGAAACTGCTTTCAATTATTCTATTTCTATTATTCTATTATTATTTAATATTCTATAATTCTATGATTCTAATTACATGGTGTGGGTCTAGATTGCATATGCATTGCCCTACTGCATATTTCTTTCCTGTCTGGCTCCTGTCAGGTGATTTGAAGCATCTATAAGTCTTGATTCTTCTGACAAAATATCTACTCAAGATGCCACTGTGAATGTTTACGTGTTCAAGGGGTTCCTTTCTGAGGCTTGCTCAGAGAACTGCTGGAGCTTCCCTGTCAAACCAAATGTCCTGGAGCTGACTGAGTGATGCTGGTTAAAGTTGCTACCTTGAAATACATTTCCAAAAAACATTTCCACAGTAAGCAGAAAAATAAATAAATTGCTTACAGTTTGGGAGGCTTTTGAAACTCTTTCCATATAAAACTGTTTTTCAGTCTGTCATCAATCTGCAGTAACCCAGTGAAGAAAAACAGAGATATAGTATCAATTTGGATGTTGCATCCAGTTGTAAAAAGCTGATAAAAACATGCAAAGCCAAACTTGGAAGATCTCAATTTCTTATTCCTGGAAAAGGATGTATTGGCAGAGACATGAGCAGAAGTTTTAAGAGGCTTGCCTAAAACATGTTTATATTCTTTACTTGACCAATCTTTGGAGCTTGAATTATCTTTCTGCCTAAGCAGCAAGGTTTACTTTCACAATATGAGAGCTCTTGATCTGCCACTGGCATGGTGAAGTTCAGAAGCATTTGCACATCTTGGTTTAACACATCCTGACCAATCCTCTCCTACAACTACAAAGAAGAATTTCACAAAGTAAATAGTAGGAAACCCTTGTGACTAGTGATTAAAAAAAAAACTTCAAAGGTTTAAAAGCCCATTTTGAGCCTGCTGTTATGGAAACTTTCCAAAGGTTACTGAAAAAACCTTGATAGACTTTTTCTGCAGTAATTTTGTGTTGCTGTTGCCTGCCTGCAGTTTTTATTACGAAATCATGGAATGGTTCAGTTTGGGTTAGAAGGGGCCTTAAAGATCACCTAGTTCCAGCGCTCCTGCCATAGGCAAGGACACCTAGACCAGGTTGGTCAAAGCCCCATGCAACCTGGCCATGGTTTAATCAAATTAAATTGACTTCTCTGTTTATATGATTGCATTTCTTTCTCCTTTCAGGATCCCCAGACAGGCTTCTTCCTACAGGACATTAGAACTTTTTTTTTTTTTTTTTCCCCCTCCCCTTGAATTCATAGAAACAAGAGCTGAGGAGAGAATGGCCTTTTTGTCACATGTCATTAGAAATGCAGCTAATTTTTTTAGCCAGCTCCTGTGATTTCAGTGGCAGAAAAGGTTACATATTTCTCTGCCATTTCTCTGATGACAACTTTCTCCCAGAGGTTTCTTGGGTTGCTGAACTAGCTAGTGACTCAGCAGAGTCACAAACACATATCAACAGGGGAGAGCAGGATAATGCCTCTACATTGTTACACACGATACTGTTGAACCCTTGGCTACTGTCTGAAACCCATTTCATGATTTTTGAAATGTGCTGGAAGCTTCCTATCATCTTCTCAGCTAGGGATCTTATACTAAGCTTCTGTAAACATCAGTGTAAATTCCTGAACTCTGCGTATGCTGTAAAGATGCAACATTAAAAAACATTTGCTTGTGTAAACTGCTGTGTTGACTTGTCGATAATGTTTGTAGGAAATACATGAATACTCCGTTCCTTTATTTGTAAAGGATTTCACAGCATTTCCAGGTAAGTTAAAAGTTGTACAATGATGTTCTAATATGATCCCACTTGTGCTAGAGATTGGTACCTTCCAAAATAGTGGTGCAACACTGGCTTTAACAGAGACAGCTACATTTTGGCTAAAAGCTTGAAAAATCTTGCAAATCTGTATATTCTGCCTAGGATTTTTTTCTGAAGATATGACTGATTCTATGGAAAATCTAGAAGAAAGTCTAGGAAGACTTTCAGACTACAATGACAAATCCTTTATAATAGTTATCTGTTATTAAAAAAAGCATACAATGGCTGGAGGTTTTGATGATGCGTTTTAATTTAGTTAATGCAAACAGACAAACTAAAAATAGAAGAGCAATATGGAATTCTAACATTGGGCATGTTTCAGACAAGAAGCCGTTAGTAATTATGCTCAGATATTACACCTCCAGTATTTCACTTCTGATATTACACTGCCCTGGGGCTACAAGCCCCACAAATTCTATTTCACTATCAGATCTTGGAAAAATTATTCTTCATAGGATCCATACTTACAAAAGCTTTACCACCAGTCATTAAGTTTACATATTATTTACATTATTTGCATACAAGATATATGAGACTAGGGATTCTTTCATTGTTACAAGGATTGCCTCAACAAAGCTTCAGAATAAGAAATAAAAGGCTCATAAGATTGAGGAAACTCACTAAAATATGTCTGTACAAGAATCATGTTACTAAGAAAAAATCTGAAAGATTATTTTTATTCTGAATTCAGATTAAAATGGGCTATATGAAAGGGAGCTTACATATTGCATACAGATTCAGAAGTAACAGATCATGCAGAAGTCTGGTGTTCCCATCAACTAATTGATCTTCATACTCAGGTATGAGCCATGGGGTATCGTAAAAGTGCCACAGCTGCTGGTAGACTTTAAAGCTTAAACATTAACGCCTGGAGAATCACAAGGGTGACTAAGAGATGATTGACACTAGAGCTTAGAAGTTTTGCTCAGACAGACAACATGCATGTTTCTTTTCATACAGTCATTATCATACACCATTCATTTCAGAGGTCACCATGATGTCAGACCACTTTTTGAAAAGAATGAGATAAAAACAGGTTTCTGATTGCTCTTGGCTCTTTGAAAATGGACAACAGTTCTCTGGTAAAAGCTATTCTTAGACATTTACACGTGTTAGATTTTACATTCAAATCAAGTAGCAGTATCTCCAGCTCAACTTGGTAATTAAAGTATTAGTTCATTTTTTTAACATCACAGAAGAAATTTGAAAAGGTTGCTGTGAATTTGCACTATTTCCTCAATCAGATAGCTTTGAAAGTGGAATGTCTTTTGCAAATTGCTCTGAAGAGAAATAGTCTTCCCCGCCTATGTGAGAAGGGCAAATGCTGATGCAAAGCCTCTCTGGGCTGCTGAACCTACTCAAAGGCTGCATCCCTCCCATCTCTGACTTGTAAGCTGCCCCTGAGGCTGCATATTTGCAACAAAAACGCTTTCCTGACAGACTACAAACCATTCAAATTTTGAGAAATGTTCTCATGCAAAACATAAAAATGAGGAGATGGACAAAGTTTAGGGTAAGCCATTTCTGTGGATATCTAAAATTATCATGTAAAGAATCATTAGAGTCAATAGTTAAGAATTTTGGCAGGAATATAGATCCTCATGCTTACACTTTAAGATACAAAAGAATTGCTGAACAACAGCAATGGGGAAAATGTTTCTGTACAATTTAATGAGGACTGCAAGCTTCCCTGTACATTTTCCTAAATCAAGTACTATTGTAATATTGAAAATAATATTAATTTCTTTAACTATTCATGATATGAAGACAATATATATTTCTTTAATTATTTATATTTCATTGCTATAGTAAAATTTTGTAAGAACTAGCAATAATAATTATATGGAGACGGAAGATAAGATAGCTTTACTGTAGTGCTGGACTGCTGAACCTTCAGAGTAGCATCATCGGCTCTTTGTAAATGGAAACCAGCAGAAGTGAAGAAGCATAATTCATATACATTGGATTTCTTCCCAGTTCTTAATTTTCCATTTCTATTGAGCCTGTGGGAAATGTTTTCTATCCAATTCCCATGGTATCTAATGAACTGACTTAAATACAGATATATTTGTGAATACACATTAAGACGAACATGCACACAGAGAAAAATAAGGTGTCCAACAGGAGATTAATAAAATCTTCTGTGTCTTCTTGAGATCAGAATAAAAATCTTGGAGAGTTCAAACTTTTCCTGCAGCTGCTCCCACGTACCTAATGTATGGAAATATAACTTTGGACACTGCTGTAGTTTTGCGTAAACACCGAGGATCTCCCTGCCTTGATCTGAAGAACAAGCAAAAATAATGGGAGGAGTAGCTGTACTTAAGAGCCAGAGAACAGAGAAATGCCAACAGAGAAACGCCAACAGAGAAACGCCAACAGAGAAACATATATTTCTGTCATCCAGTGATGATTTTCTGAATCAGAAGCAGGAAGAAAGCTGTGTAATGGCCACACTGCATCTTCAGTGCTGCTTTCCAAGCTATTCTAACATCCCTTCTTGGCTTTATTTGGAGGGAATCACAGTGGTAACAATGCTTTCAGTATCAGAAAACTTTAAATGTCTGATACACACTAGGATACAAATCTTCCTGCTGCCACAGAACCATGTTAGAATTGTACAAAGGTAATATAAAAAAACCCAAATACCACATAAGAAACAAATTATTATAAAAATGAAAATGCAAAAATTGTATAACTTCTCTCTGTTCAGTTAAGAAGAAATCAGAAAGTGGAATCTGATATTTCTGAATGAACTTTGAGAATTTCTTCTACATATAATTGGTCAAAGGAAGAGCCATGAAACTGAGCAGTCTACAGATGCTGAAGCAGTTCGGGGTTAAGTCAATATTCTAACCTTAGACTCTTTGCTGCATTTGTCACTGTGTATATAAAACAATGCTGGGGGGATGGCCTAGACCCAAGAAATAGTATTATGCTTACCAGCTTGAGTTGATTATATTGTTGTTATAGTATTTATTTTCTTTATTATTCTTTTAAATATGACAGCAAATGGAATACGAGATGAGGACCTCAAAGACACTGCTGCAGTCTGGGACTAAGAACATTGGGGTTAAAAGTATTTTATTCAGTGTACCCAAAATGGGAAGGCAGATTCTCTGAGCTGAACTCTTCTCTAGCAGAGATATTTATCATGAGAATCAGAGAGCAAAGTGAACATATGATAACTAATGAGCTGCAAAATACAGCATGCCAAGTAGAAGAAAGAAAAGAAGCTGTGTGAAGATCAGGCCGCTTTTCTGGAACACTTCCTGCTGTCTCAGTATCTCTTATTTTTACACTGGTATATTAGCTCTGATTGCATGAGTCAAAGTGTCTGGCAGCTCTCATGCCAAGAGAATTACAAGTGGTTGTGTTGAAAAGAAAGAGATACTGATTCTGCTCCTTTCCTCTTGGTACCTTTTATTTTTAACAGTAAAAGCAGCAGCAACAGTACTATGAAATGCTTCTTTTACACAAGAAATTGCCAAGGTAACACTGAAACAGAAAGGCACCTGGACATATAGTCCTTTTAGCAGCAAAATCACCAGTTCAATAAGCTTTACACTGCTCTGGAGAGACAGAAGAACATGCAAGAATTCCTTATGATCTAACTGTAGCCCTGAGCATGAGCATCTGGAAAGCTACTGGATTTTACAAAGAAGCACTAGCCAGAGTGAGAGACCTTACATTTGGGTTAACAGTAGTCTACCTGATTTACGGACACTCTGTGCTACAATGATATCTCAGTAGCAGTGGAAGAATACCTGGTTTTCCAAGCAATTTATTGTAATAGAAATAACCTGTTTCTTGTGACTACTCACCACCCTTCCATCTGTTGAACATTTGGAACTGACACTTTTCATCCAAGTTGGATCAGATATTAACTGTGCTGGCACAAATGAGATGCTAAGGCTAGCTACTCCTGCTCAGCAAAATTTGTCCCAGACAAAGCTTAAAACCTTCATCCACTTACAACATTAAACATGCTCTGTTTGTTCTATCAAAATAGGTCCTGTGTAATGAAACAAGGGATTTTGTAAGGGGTATTCAAATCCCACAGCTCTCATATTGAAGCTAAGAAAATAGTGAAATTTCAAACACTTTCAGTGAGACAACAATATAAATATTAATTATTTTAGCAAGGAAATATTAGCAAGGTTGTAAAGGTGCAGTTTAGTCTTAAATTTTACAGTGCACTACAAAATTTTTCAGCTGGTCCTACTGTTCTTTAACCTTTGAGACAGAGGATTTACAGTAACCCACTAATTTTTAAATGCAAATTGTGACAAGATGCTTCTTTACACAGTCTATTTCATCAATTTTTCTTTTAAATGCCAGTTTACAAAAGTAAACATTAGTTCATGGACTTCTGGGTCTTTGTCTAGGTCACTTAATATCTTCTTAAGACTCCTCTGACAATACAAAGGCTGGCATGTAAAACCACATTGTGCTGGTTTTCCAAGAAAAGCACAGCTTTATTTTCTTTTTATTTCTGCACCACATAATGTAGCCTTGAAATCTATCTGTAAGGTGCAGTGCAGCTTGTCACACTCTGGCATTCTTAGGGTGAGAATATCAGCTTTTAAAACACCTGGAGACTTTTCTTTTATAAATAAAGG
Organism: Forpus xanthops; assembly: GCA_032466535.1. Classification (NCBI taxonomy): domain Eukaryota; kingdom Metazoa; phylum Chordata; class Aves; order Psittaciformes; family Psittacidae; genus Forpus; species Forpus xanthops. The sequence continues at coordinate 21,934 of JASSUY010015122.1, forward strand.
TACAGTAATAGCAGCTGTTGTGATCATGTTCTACAGTGAATGAGGACTAAAACCTCTCTTTCTCATAATAAGGATGTGTATTTACCTCTTTTTAGTTTTCTTCTGACAGTCCATTCTAGCTCAATGTCTTCCTTTTCATTATAACATATAATGTCATCCTGTTATGTGCCATTCATACATACTTTAGTATTTGTGCAAGTATGGCTAAAGATAGGCTCTCATGGTTGGTAAAGTTAATGCCAGGACTCGAAAAAACAGTGACGTGTTATATTCTAGTATAGACCTGATATATTTTTGTTCCTTTGAGTTTTAGTGCCAAAAAAAAGAATTCTGAGAAGTAATACCTGATGCTGTTCATGTCCCAGCTGGGATATATCTCACTGAAAGTATCTGTTGTCTAATACTAACCTGTATAAATATTTACATATTTTCTCATGACTCAGTACCAGAAGCTATCAAAATGTGACGCTTTTTCTCTCTGCACAGTAGACCTCAAAACTCTTTGCACATTGGAAGTTAAAAAATTGCTTTTTTCTTTTCTATACAGCTTCCTGATTATAGAGTAGAATGATGAGGTTTGGGGTCACTCTTTGGAGGTTTTCTTGCTTTTTATAAATAACTGGCACTGCATGTTTTCTATGGCAAGCAGTTTTCTTTTCACTCCCCTTTTTTGTCCTTTGGTGGTGTTTTGGAGCAGATGTCATTCCCAGGCCTAATTCCAGAAGACTTTCTTAATGCATCTTGAGGCACTGACCAAAGAAAACGTGCTTTGCTACTAAACATTTACAAGAGCACAGAATTAAAGACTCATAGTTTCACCTTTTCAAGCCCACAGGACTCAAACTGATTTTGTGTGAAATTTTAAGTTTCCCTAACTTTTGACCTTCTGCCTACTAATGCTGCTGAACACTGAACTTTGACTCTATGTCCAAAGGAATTTTTTCAGGATGCTTAGAATTAATTTAAGCATTTACCATTCACTCATTTTATCTAGCAGTATTTGATGATTTAACAGTATAATTCCAGAATTATTCAAGCTGGTTTTTTTTTCCCCCTGAGTGAATTAATATATGTACTTTTAATTATTCATGAAAGCCTTAAATTTTTAAAAAGTGAATGAATTTTGTTTTATCTGCTTTAACTGCATTTTAAAAGATTCTATAAAGCCAATAATTGCATACAAAAATTATTTTTTGTTAGTCTCAAGGGGCTGCAAAAAGGTGGAGATATAAAATTAACTTTTCAACAAGACACAGATAAAAGTCAGAACTCTTGGTAGCTTATGTCACCCACAAAGCAGCAGTGAAATATCATTCCTTTGTGATAAGTATTTCTCTGGCAATATCAGGTCTTCATTAACAGTTCTGTGATAAGAAATTACCCTAAGAAGGACCCTTTCAAATAACCCACAGCTGTTTGAAAAG
>JASSUY010015122.1:23367-54057 GCA_032466535.1 Forpus xanthops
ATGGCTGTGGGAGTTTCTGGAAGCTGTGCTGAAGGAGCACAAATACCATTTCAACTGTCTCCTATGGTTTCATTGGAGTAAGTACTCTGGCGCATTATTTTAGCTGCAGTAGTTTATTTCTGGTTTCTTCTCAATTTGTGACTGTGTACTTTTGCTGTTACATGAAAAAAATCTCTTCACATGTAAAGAAAGAAGAGAGGTAGGTGCATTGCTTGAAAATGGTATAAACATACTGTGAAAAAGGTAACCATTGTGAAATCCTGCTGTTGTGGATCTCCCTATCTGGCTCATTACTGAGGTAGAACAGCTGTTTGACAGGCTGTTACACTTTCTTCTTAATTTATATAGAGTATAAAACGAGTGAAAAGAGGCCATTGGTATGAGTCTTAAATCAAATTAAGGATTTAGCTGGAGCATATAATCCTCATAAATAAGTAACAAAAAAAGACAAGGAGGTACTGAGACAAAGGTGAGAAAAATAAGATTAAAGGTATTACAAATATTTTCAGCTTAATGGAGGTGGTAAATAGTTGGATTTAGTTTTTGCACCATAAAAATTTTAGGAGGTACACAGCAATTTTCCTCTGCAATTTTTATGTGAGAATAAAAGCATGGAGAACATGATGCTCTTGATCCTGATCTTCTGAAAAATAGCAAAAACTTGTGATTCCGCGTGCCATTGGAAAAGAAATGATCTTTTCATGTTTCTGTGCAGAACGAAATTTCAGAAGAAAGAGGAGTAAATTCTAAGATACACTTTTATTCCATTGCATAGTGTTATGTGCTTAACATGAAAGTTAAAATTTCTTGGATATGTTTCCAAACTGGCATAGAAAGCCATTGCTCTAACAAGACTAGAACTTCTCAGTGTTCAGCTGGCGCTGTTATGACTTAACATGGCCATACTGTTTCAAAGAATAACTTATTTGCATCAGTGTTCTCATGTGTGTGGTCTATTTATTGTCAGTTCACTGTTTTAAATGGATTTAGTTAACTGACTGTGTAGTAAAAGAATTTTTTTTTTTTTTAGTTTGTTTTTAAACAGTTCATGCAGCAGCTTCATGAGAGTTTAAAATCCAGCCTATATTGTAGTTGATGCAATTCCAGTTAGACTAATATTTCACATTCCTACAAGTTTATATACTTCATCTCATGCAAGTTATAAGGCTACCAGACAGCATAATCCAGACATGTTTTTGGTTTACCTCAAAAAGGATCATCAGAAGAATCCACCCACAGCATGATCACATGTTGCCGAAAGACAAACTGGAACAACAAGCATTTAATTTAAGTCATCATCACCAAGAAACTTGCTTCAAACAGAAGATGGTTGAATATTTTTGCCTGAAATATTTTTCACCACAAATTATTAGTTTGAGTTAAACAGATAATTTCCTGATTTCATTTTAATTGTTTTCAGTGAAGAATAACAGACTCCAAATCCATCTGATGTTGAAACATCTTGCTGTGAAATTTAAAAGCAAAGTGCTTTTGCTATCAAAAGAGCTTTTCTTGTAGGAACTGAATTTCTACATAAAAACAGATCTCTTTTGTTAATTTCTAGACATCTAAAAATATGAAACAAAATATTCTATTTAGACATGAGTGAAGTATTTCACTATATATAAAATTGAATTTTCAGGGATTTATTCCAGATTGTCTTAGAATGATTCTTTCTACAAATCAGTCAATCAAGTAAATATTCAATTATTTATAGGTCTCTGATTCTGTTTGCAGTTGTTTCTGATGTTGTTTGTGAGCAAGGGGTAGAAATCAAACACAGGGGAATGAAATACAGTAGAAACAGTTATTAAAAGGAAAAGGCAGGTTGGTGTAATGGAGCAAATAAATAGACCAGAGAATTCTTCCATCAGCTGATATATCAGAAATTGTTACTGGAGAGCCTGAGAAAAATTGCCTGTTTATTGAGCAGCCCAGTATCCTATTTACAGATAAAACATGAAGAGATGAGTCATCTATACAAAAGAAAACACCAGAATTCAGACCAGTACTAAATTCTGTTTATCCTGCCCTTGTGCTCTCTTCTCAACATGTAGCTCCTCCATGGGCAGATCTCTACCATACAACTCCACTATTAGGAGACTTTTGGCTATGATATAGGTTAGACTAGTCACTGACATAAATTTACTTTCAAGCTAATTGAATTTTGAGATGAAACAGCTATGTGCAAGCAACAAAGGTGTCCCCATGCTCCAGTTTTGAATGGCAAACAACTAGGCTGATGCAGGGCCAGGAGGAGGGGAACATGGGATCTTTAAGGAGGTTTTTATGAAAAGAAACTGCACCTCCAGCCCCTGGGCAAGCAGTAGTCAGGGAAGATACAATCCAGAGGTGAGGAGTAGCATCTCTTCTTTTTATCTTCTCCGAGTCCTGTTGGGTTTCCACAAAGACATTTAGTCCAGGTGGGGAAATAACAAAATACAGCAAATGCATCAGCCTACCAAGTTGTAGTGATTACCCCCAGTCAGAGCAGGCTTCACCATCTCCATAGGACTTCCTGCCCATTTGAGGTTGCTCTGAGTCCAGCTACAGTCTGCTGTGATTCTTGCAACCTTGAAATGCTCTTCCCCAGGGGAAAATGTACTGGGGCTACCCACTGTGAGATCATTCTCTAGAAACAGAGAAGTGGAGCAGGGCCAGGACTTAGCTGCTTATGTACTGACTAAGGCAGTGTCAGCATTTAATATTTTCTTTAAATTGTGACATAAGGAAAAGTCCTTTCATAGCTTATTCAGCTGGAAAAAAAAAGGAAGAAACAATAGCAGGACATTTTCTAATCAGATATTTTCTCCGCTTTTCCAAAAGACAGCGTCCATCTGTTTTAGCATCTGCTCAGTGTAGTTCAAAATCCTCCTAAAAACCACCAAATAAGAGAAGTGGCTTCACTGGCTTCAGAATGCCCAGATCTAAGACTTTTCTGGGGAAAATGTTGCACATGTTCTCATTATTGCTGCAAAGAGTTCTCAGACCTCTGATCTCTCTGCTTCTTTAAATACAGCATGCAATGTCTTCAGCCAGTCTGAGAAAGGTACTTGACTCAAAATTTTGATGTTTCCAAATGAAAATGATCTTTTTAAAGTGCAAAAATTTGCTCTGCTCTAGACTAAAAGCATTGACATTTTTTTACACTTTCTTTGGAGCCCTTACCTCATTTTCAGGTCATATTGCTTATCATGTATCACATGAAACTTTTGATGAAAGTTGTATATTTGAAGTAAAAATCTGCACAGGTTTTGTTTCCACATACCTCGCTATCCAACAGGAGAACCTGGGAAGGAGTTTTTTGTGAAAGACTTCTGCTGGCCATCTTTCCCTTTCTCCAAATACTCACTGTCAATACCCTACTCTATTGTGTTCTATCTTCCCCAGACATGCAAAGCAGACACTTCTACTCCTGCCTAAAAATCTGAAAACATTACTTTTTCCTCTTATCTCTTCTAAGTGTCCCTGGAGTCTTTGTACTCTTTGGATCATATATTTGCCCTCAGATTTGCTCCTTCTGCAGTTCCAATGATCTAGGACACTTCACAAAACTAATTTGCTATCAATATTCATAAAATAATTAAGTTGGAAGGGACCTTTAGAGGTCATTCAACAGCTCTGCTTCATTAATCAACTCACATGCTATGTTCATACCAGAATTCTACCTCAGAGTTATAACCTGATAGCATACCAGATATATGTCTGCCTGATGCATGAACGCTTCTTTTGAGTGTTAGATACATAAATTGACTTGTTTTTTCATGCACATTTTAGACTGTTTTGTCAGATTGAATTAATCTGTAAGTTTTAGTTTGTTCAATATGTACTCTCTTGTTATGACCAAAAGTAATGCCACAGTATTTCAGCTTAGTCAAAAGAAGTGGAAAGGCATACACAGAGAAACAAAATCATTCTCATTTAGGATGTCTTTGTTCACAGTTTTACTGATTGCTTAACTCTGTACTGACTTTCAGAAAGTTTTAAAATTATTGCCTCTTATATTCCATAATCTCCTTCACATGTGTGCTAACGCTTCCTTTTGCCTTGCACGTAATTAATTCACAATGTGATCTTCCAGTTTGTGTTTCTGGCTTTCTGTGTTGCCAGTCTGCTATTACCTGCTTGAATGAGAAGGAGTGGTCTAGGCACAGCTTTCTGAAAGCATTAGCCAGGGTCTTGAGAGATATACCAGTATGAGGTAATCTAACTGTAAACTGTCAAAAGACCTGGAGGATCTTTTCCCTGAGGGAGCCAGATGAGATTCCATGTGAATCAGATAATAATATGCCTACAAAAGACTACTTACATTCAGAACGTGTAGCAAATGTATTTCTAATCAGAATAATCCCCACAGCCATGTTACACAAGGGTTTCAGACATAATGAATGAGGCACTGCTCCATTGGCCTTGTTAACACTGAGGTAACTGCCTATTTTATACAATACTAGTGTCCACGTTTAGCATATAGCAGCAGCAAAGGCTTCAGTTTTGCTTCTTTTTTTACCACTGAACAGAATGTGAAATCTGTAAGTAAAGAAAAGCTGTTCATGCATGTGTACTTACACCTGCATCACTAATCAGTGAAGTTTGATTTATCCTATTTATTTCTGTTCCTTCCTTATTGCTCTTTCTGATTAGCATTTATACATTTCTATGAAAACTAGACTTTTTATTTTGGAAATAGCAAGCGATGACAACCACCAGTGACTGATATGTGAAAATGCTGCTATCTAAGTGATAAATGTCTGGGTGGATAGTATAGCAGGGTGAGAAGCATCATGATGCTTTAAGAGAGAGATGAAATACAGTGAAATTAAATACAGATGACATGAATATATATTAAAGCAAGTCTAAATGGCTGACCTTATTTTTATAAGGAATGACATTCATATGGCAAAACCAATGGATATTAAATTATTGACTTTAAATGGCAGTAATTGAAGATTATTAGGCTACAGCAGTCTTCTGTAGAAATGGATATATGATTAAATGAGTTAGTGATGGAAAAACCTCAATTCAGTGCATAATTCTCATCAGATTTTCTTTATCTGAAAATAGTGTTATAGTTTTGTCATCAGAGTTATTACAATTGAATGAATTAGAATGTCATGTGGAACTAAGTCAATCCTTTTTTTTTATTATTCATTCTATCAATAGAATCCTTATATGACAAGTTGGGGGTGGGGGTTATCTGATAAAATCAGCATGATCAGTGATTTTAACCTGAAATTATTATTGTTTTTAGTAAACTGGTTAAAATATGAGCTGTATTGTGGCTTCCAACTTACTTATTTTTAGCTATATGGACAGATTCATTGAATCAATAGTATTATATTTTCTTTGGAAAGGTACAAGAGGTGGTCTATATGTAGATTTTGGTGAGAAATACAACTAACAGAAATTTTAGTGCAGATTTAGTTACAATGAAATACTTATTTACTATGATACAATAAGTGTTCTTTCTCTTTTTGTATGGTAAACTCTGTGGAAGCTGTACTCCTAATCCAAGTTGGTTTGGAATTAACTTTGTAACTGAGTAACGCAACTGGGAGAACAGTCCCTAGGAAAAGGAAACGTATTTTAAAGAGTACTTAAATGATAGTATCAAACCACGAAACTGGATAGCAAATTAAATTGTGAATGTAAAATTAAACAGAATTTTTTCCTATGGAGGTAGCAAAAGGATGAACGCATATATCAGGTAAACATATATTGCATGCACAGATTTTTACCAAAAGTAACACTTCTGCATATTTATGAATATCCTTTCTTTTTAGCACGTTTGTGACAACAGAAATACAAATAAATTCTCTTTGATGGGTCAGATTCTACAGTCACAGGGGCACGTATATTTATTTCCTGATACACCTTCATTAGTTTTTTCCTAGGAGCACTCTCAAAGCCATTCCGGTGAACCCAGGAAGGATTTACATTTAGAGGGGACTTGTAGCAGCGCATGTCCTGGGGGTTAGTTGCCCCCACACGACCCTGGCTGCTGCCAAAGCAGGACATAGAGCTCTGTAAGTGCAATAAGGACAGTGTATTTATTGCCTAGGTGATTGAACTGATGAAGCAGCTCAAAGTTTTCCTTGCTATTAAAGGCTCCAAGACTGCTTTTAAATTAAACCACTGGTCTCCAACATGTAACTAACCTTGTAATAGGAAGGAAGGAGAAAAGCAGGGAATGTGTTTGAATTTTTCTTTTACGTTAATGCTAATAATAAGAGTAAATCAAGGAAAATACAGCAGGGTGCCAGATTAATTTGCCAGTAGCACTGTGTACTGTTCTTCATAGAATCTGGGAACTGCAGCTTCTGTATCCCAAGCATGCAATTCTAAGTTGTAAACTGTAGGAGTTGTTTAAGGAGACCTTATACACAGGAAAAGTATCTATTAGGGTATTTAAATCTTAGCATAAATGAAGTATAACCAACAATCTGCTAAATGTTAATGTAATTTATCCTTTTCTTAATTTACAAACATGACTTATTGCGTGTATTTAGTGTTAATCTGTTTTAGACAGTCATTTGTTTTGACCTATGTCCATAATATATTATATACCTTGAGATATTTATCTTGTCACTTTGAAACAAGATTACAATTAATATGACTCACGAGTCTAAATTAGTACTCCAACTAAAGATGTGTGAGTAATGAATTAGCCACAGTCTTGAACTGTTGGCAGACAATTTAAATTGCCTGTCTCTTTCTGATGCACGATCTGGAATCACTAAATATGTACACAGTCTTAAGTGAACATGTTTTTTAGATCAGTGACTGAGCAATAATCTTTAACACTTTTTTTTCCCCCCTAAGAGAAATAACAAAAAAAAAAAAAGTTCAGGGCTGTATAGTCAGATGTCTGTCTGCAAACAATTCTTCCACAGATTTGTTTTGTCACACCACATTTGGTTTGCTATTGTAAGGTCAAGCCTGAAAAGTTAAGAGGCTGCCTTTAGGAAGCAGGACTGTAATTGTGATATCATTAGAAATAGTGAATTGTAGCTAATACTTTATATTTGTACTTGTCACTTGTCTGGTTTTTGACAAGAAGAGGCAGTTTTGATGGGCTTCCCGTGGTCCTTGTGTTTTTTATCCTGTTATCCAATTTTCTGCAGCACTGCTTTCCTTCTGTCATGCTGACTGCTAGCCAGCCTTACGTCCTTTACTGGAAGGGCATACAAAGCTTTTTGCTATAGTGGACAGAAATGAAAGGAGAGGCAATAACAGGCCGAATTTTGATAAGTACCTTATGTCCCCTGTTCAAGGTAAGTCATTCATGATCTATATGTCACTTAAGATCTTTCAAATATTATAAAAGATATAACATTTATGGAATTTGTGTATATAAGCAAATATATGCTTTAAAAAAAAGTCATAAATCCCCCAAAAAAGGAGAAAACAATCTGATTTTATGGGCTATTTGTGAATGATAGGGAAACACTTTAGTTTAGTGATCCTATGTTCTTTGAAAAAGCCAGAAGAAAAAAAAAAAGAAACACCAAGAAAACAATCAGCTCATAAGCTACAACATAAGTCTTTGTAAATACGTGAATACTACCCAACAAATCTATACCCTTTATTCAGGTTATGACACCCAACAGTCTTGGGATATGAATTTCCAATGATTCTCATTTTTTTTAGAACTGGTATTTGGCTTGAACAACATTGAATGTTTATATTCTGTACATGTTTGCATGCTGATTTAATCTGTTTTAGATATATCTTATGCAAAACATACTTCGTCTCTGCTAATGGTCACATTTGCTCTTATTGAAGTATAACTGTGTAGAGTTTGACTTACTGTATGAACCCTTTTTTGCTATCCTTGATGCCAAAATGATCTGAGTGTTTTAAAGCCCCAGCCCCCCTAACTTAAGGACACAGGCATAATGATGTAGGCAAGACATCAAGGCCATGACTGAACTTGCAAAGTTAGGAGTGCTTTCAGTTCCTGCATTTGTGTTCATGCTTCATTTGGATTCCATCATGAGGTTAGAAGTCGGTGATAGACAACCAAACTCTCACCATGCCCTGGCTTCTTTGACAGGGACCTCAGAACCAGAAGACAGGGGAGCAGCAGCGCACAGCCATAGGGTTCCCAGTCTGGACAATCGGGCATCTGGGACAGCTGGTACCCTTGGAGTTGTGTGCCACCTAGCCATGGCTCAGGAGAGCTGTATCTCATTGCAGATATGCTGGGTGTCCCTGCTCTATGTCTTCAAACAGCTCCCTCCTACTTTGTTTCTCTGCTTTCTTTCTGCACAGCTAAGGTAGAAATGCTCTTGAACAGCTATTTCATCATATACAATGGACTGCCAATACCATTGCTCTGGGCATTGCTGAGAAAGAAGATATTGAATGGAAAAAAGATGTTCAGTGAGCTATCAGAGACAGCTGCAGTACTGAATGAAATTATCTTATGTGGTCCCATCATCACTGACAAGTATTATGAGAACAAATTTCTCCTAATTTGTTAAAATCTGTTTCCAGCACAGGGAATTTTTTGCTTATGTACTTTTTTTGTATATCATCTATTATTTTTTGCTAGACTCAATACCAACACCTATTATAAAGGGAGAAATAATTGCCTGAATATCTGGAACAATTTAATAACACCATTTTTGGGAAAGAAGGCAATCTCCCAAAGAAGCATTTGAATCCTTGTTAGTAATTTTTTGAAACTATCTTGAATAATATAATAAATCATGAGATTATAGATAAAACCCTACTTTAGTCATGGGTTTGGCTATGATTTAGTAGATCTCTTTTTATAACTTTATTTTCAAGAGGGTTTTTTATATGCCATATGGGGTGTAGGATGTAGTTGGAACAGATTGGTGTTCATTATCAGTAATTCATACTTATACAGAGCAGAATTAGTGTTAAAGGTAGTGAATTGTCTAGCATTCTTGGTCAGAGACAGCAAACACTTACAAGCATGATGATTGCTGTCCTTACAGGGCTTCTTCCACAGCTGCCTCCTTCGTTCCCACAGCACAGTGAGAGTATGTAGTATTATGCCTGGAAATGGATGGTGGCAGGATTCAACATTCACACTGATTTATTAAGAGGCAAATGTGATACAGGATGAACTGCAAATAGTTAGTCATACCCTGAGCAAATTTGGGAAGAGACCACAGGAGTTAATTGATACTGTAAGAAACCTGACCACATAAATGAAACTTAAAGGTATTGTGAAGCTTTGAAAAGCCAAGAAAAGGGAAATCAGTTCAGTCTAATGCTCAAAGATTTTGTAGGTCAGAGAGGAAGAAACATTCCTGTAAAAGAAATACATAGGATTTTTATTATATACTGTAGATAACTAGTTCTAAAATGCACTACTCAATACATTAGCAGGATATTTTTACATATTTTTCACTTGTTTTATTTTATACTATCAATGATCTTGAGAAATTTTGTTTTTCAGACCACTTCAGTCTTGACAGATGACACCTAGTAGCTACCATGCCTAGGACTGCAGTCAGCAAAGTGTGCACTAAGGAGACCTCTGTACGGTATGAAGTGCCTTCAGGCAAAAAAACCCTCTTTGAATTCTTAATTACTTATGTGACTTTCTCCTGTACTGGTTTTATTCTTGCAGATGATATAGCACCAGTTTATTGACCTGATTGTAATGGTACGTATATCCTCTAATTTTATTCTGTTCTCTCTTACATACCATGTGTGGGTTTTCTCATGAGAAACTAGGATTTTGTGTTGGTATTTTTTTACTCGAGGCATATATTTGTACTTGTGCTAATGTGCGTTCTTGAGTTCAGGGAGTGTCACACATCCTAATCGTTGAAAAAGCTGAGGAAGTTGCCCCAAATCTGTGCTCTTTAGTGTGTTGTGTAACAGGTATGCACTTCAAAGGGCTTTTTAAAATTTTCATATTCAAATACAAGCAAGATGGATATATATCAAAGAGCAGGCAACACAGAGACCTATTCCGTTCAAAAGCTTACCCGCAAGATTACATTTTCCTGTTCTAATGTTTCTTGTTTTCAGGTAATTTTTACAGGCTCCCGTGGTTTAGAGCTGCTAAGTCAAACATGACTGAGATGCATATCTGAACCTCTGGATTCTCATTCATACCAAAAAAAACAGATGTCTTGTGGTTTTTGTGTCACAGTAAAATGATGCAAGGCACTTAGTGTTGTTGCAGGTCACCTGTGATATCAGGCAAAGCGTTATGTGTTTCAACCCATTTCAGAAAGAACAGGGGCTTTTCTTTGACCAGTAACTCTGGTCTGATAATTTCAGTAGCTTTGTAACTGAAACTGGACTCCAGCATAGAAATAAGGTTTCCAGTTTCCTTAGAAGTAAATGATTGCAAGAGACAATTCCTCTTCTAAGCAACAATTAGAGCATTAACTGAACAAAGAGCTTCATCTGGCAATTAGTATTCCTGTGGTGAACAGGGATAGAATTAGTCAGAGATACAAGAGGCTCAGGCTGCAAGAGCTGAAGCAAAAGGCTTGGTGTGCAAGCTTTTTGATGCTCCAGTGTCTTTTCTCCTCCCAGTTTGAGAATCTCTCACATTTATTTTTTCACAATAGGTTAATACTCTTGTGCCGAAAGAATACATTATGGCTCAAATATTCATCTCTGCTTCAAAAGATAGGCAATAGCTACTGGAAACAGCAGGGCTCTCTGCTGTGTTTTTAGTCCTGAGGCTGATCAATAAACTCTGGTGACACAAGGGAGGAAGGGGTAACGCACTCACATACTGCTCAGCCCCAGGAATGCAGAAACGATGAATAGAAAGCTAAATGTTTCTTCAAGGACTGAGACCCAAGCACAGATGGCACTCTGTATTCATGGAAGGCTCCCACATGGTGTAAAGAATTAGAGCCTGCAGGGGCTCATAAAAATAGTGGAATCACCTATACGCAAAATCCTTAACCCAATTCACTCTCGGCTACATTGCTGTAAGATAGTAGGAGTAAAGGTATTAAAGTCATTGGATTAATGCAGTGCAACGCTGTCCTTAGAGCTGGACCTCACACCCACTGTGTGAAGGGCTTATCCAAAGGGCTTGCAGTGACTGTGTTGTGAATAAACCAAGCAAGAAATCTAAAACTCCACCTTTAGTCACTGTGGACCGGATTGTGATTACTATTTTGGGCCATGATGCTCCTGTTGAGGTAGAAACAAGCCAGAAACCCAGCTTAATGGAACATCTGGGTATTTCACAGGGATGGAAGATAGGTCTTGCATTAAGCTTTTCTAAAGCACCACCTTCACAGTTTATTTAGCTCAGAAGTAGTGTGAAGTCAGGAGAAAGAAAAAAAACTGGTTTTTCTACATAGTAATAACCAGATACCTAAAGTTCTCTTAAGAGAAACATAAACTAATCTCATGCTCAGCCTTCTGAACATGTCAAGTTGCAAGGCAGAAGAATAAATTTTCAGGTATTCCCGAAAATATTGCTCTGAAAGAGCTCAGCTAATTCCAGGAATCTACACCTTAAAAAGAAATCAGCAGAATTTATCACTGGACATTTGTAGTGGATATAAATAGTGCATGATGCTTAGAAACAAATACTTGCTTATATTACATGGATAAAGGATACAAAAGAAAATTGAGGCAATATTGAGCTGAAAATGATTGATGCAGAGGCCAAAGACACAAAGGCAAAGGGAGATCTTCCTGTTGAGCCATGAGGTTCAGAATAGATCCCCTTGCTCTCTAAACTCTTGAAGATGCCTAGATGCAGTTAGATCTAGTCTTAGTCTCAGACACATTCACGGGTATATATCTAAAAGGCTACAAGGGTACCAGTTCACCACAGAGGAAATTTTTACACACTTCTCACTTAGCAGTTTGTGGGTTTAAGGTGTATCTTACAACAGAATTTCCTAGACTTGCTATTAGCTATCTATACACACACATGTATATGTAAAGTCTTAAAAAGGTACCTGCTAAAAATTCCCCTTGAGGTCAGGGAAATATTCATGTCTAATGTCTAGGCATTTCTCACTAGGTGAGTATTGTGTCTCAAGGAGTAGGGGGACTTCAGCCTAGGTCCCATCTTTCAGTAATGGTCACAACAGTCCTCAAATTGTTGCAAACTTGAGTTTGAGAACACTGAGAGGTGTCCCACTCAAATGGAGATGCTGGTTGCAGCCTACTCTAGTCCAGGAGACCTCAAAGGGCCTCATTTAAGACCATTATTTATAGGGTCACAAGATTATTTGCTTTAGTCATTAGTAAATTTCCGCCCTGGCTGCAATTTGGGTTGGTAATTACCAGAAATTTTTGAAAACAATAATAGTTCAATAATAACAATAGTTCCATTAAACTTGGGCTATGGTCAAGGGAAGGTATGTTCTAAGGCTGTCTGGGGATGACTGGTTACCCCTGCTCTCACTTCCCACCTTAGCCAGGGAACAGGAATTAGTCATATGATCGATGCCTTTCTTAGCCATGCAAGGATTCCTGGTATGGTTAAGGGATGCAGCACTGCCAAACTCACTATACAAAGGCCAAGGCCTAATGGAAATTCCTAAGATCACAGAACAGCCCAGAGGATGGGAGGGGAGGTGCACCACCGCAGGTAGTTATGTGTTCTCACCAACAATGGAAAAAAAATGTTCTGTCAGAATCATATTTGCTGATTGATTTTCCTGAATTTTTGATCCCGTGGAACTGCTGTTAAAAGGACAGAATGGTAAAGACAAAGCAATCTAGGAGACAAAACTTTTTCATCTAAGTGCTACACACTCAGCTCTGACAGACTGGTCCAGAGGCAGCGGACTGGAGAGGAGAGAGGTGTGACTATGTCTCTAGCCCACATAGGCCCGAAGAGTTATAGATATTTTTGCCTGAGGAATCTTCCTTTCCTGAGTTTTTACTGAGGAATAGGCAGATAGAAGGGTACTCTATTTGTCCCACATCCTGCCTGTCATCCCAATCTCAATCTTCACCACAAGTGAATTATTGTGTTGTGGTTTTCTGGGATTATTGTGTTGCTCTGGGATGCCTTTTGAGTTGTGTGATGATTTAAATCCATCAAGACTGGATCTTGAATTCCTGGTAGAAAGTTTTGCTTGTAAGGTACTAGATGGGTGAAATACTTGGTTTTGAAATAGAACAGACTTGGAAGGAGAAGTATTATCATCAGATACGAGTCAGGACCCATCATAAATCTTGTCCAGATATGCTTTGAATGTTTGGAGTTGGGATGAAACTGAATGAACAAGTGATGATTTTTTGTGTGAATAGCAATGGGATTTTTGCAATTTAAGAATAGCAGTGTGTGTTTCAGTTGCCATGTCAGAGGCAATGTTAGAGCTCTGGACAGCTCCAGAGTGCTGTACCTGCAAGCTTTCTATCTGCCTGGCCATGTAACAGCCCTTGGAAAATCTCCATGCCCAGACCAATGAGATCCCTCACTGCCTAGCAAGGCAGCCTGAAGAGTCCCTTTGTGCCACTACTAATGGCAGCTGTTGTTGCTAGGAAGGACACTTAAGTATAATACATTACTTACCAGATAGATTTTGCCCAGGTGCTACAATTTCCTAGGTGGATACTAGGTTGTTCATTTGGTGGGAACACATCCAAGAGCAACATAAAGTGTAAAACACTAGGCTGGTCTTAGGCATATAGCTTAAATACCTGGTCTAAGAAAACTGAATGAGGGTAGATTAAGCGTTGCTGAATTTGGAGATCATAAAAGCAACAATCTTACAAACATACATGCTTATTAGGCATTATAGAGCCAGCACATAGACTAAGTTGGAGTAATTAAATAAGAAGGAGGCAAAGAGGTGAAAGAAAACACCATCTGCTGATCTCTCCCCATCTCTCGATCAGTCACTTATAAGCAAACTGGAATATAATGAGAGCCATTGCATTCTGATCATGAATAGATCCTTCTGCTTGGCTTGTGTTATTTTTTTCTCAAAAATAGTGCATATGTTTTATAACAGTTTGGTAAACACAAGAAAAAGGAAAAAGAAGGCTAAAAATCTCTGCTGAACTGTAGAAAATGCAGCAATTTGGATGCTTCATATTTTTTGACATATTTACAGGCACTCTAACATTTACAATATCAATATTATTTACAATATCAATAATTTGATTTGCAAGCTAAGAGCTTGATTATGCAGGCAGCAGTTTCACGTTGTCCTAAGATCACTGTATTTGACTGAGTGAATCCAGATCAACACTAATTCATGACCTCATGTTCTCAGTTATTTATAGCCATTAACTGATACACTGGTTCTATTAGCTGACTGCTCAATGTAGGGTATTCATGGAATCTCCCCTAGGGTTGAAATAGCAATTGGTTTTAAATCTATGCATTTTCCAGCACGAATGATGACATCTAGGCTATTAATATAGAAGAGTGACATATAACAGCGTACCCACCTGTTGTCAGCCACCAGCAGCAAGTAACATATGTTAACACACGGCCAATGTTTTTTAATTAATATTTATAAAAAGAAATAAATCAATTAATACCTTAATTAGATGAAAATAATTAAATTATTGCAAAAGTAAAATTCATTGCACCATTGTCATGGGCATTCAAATCCTACTTGTGAAATGCTTAAGCAGATGAATGACTTTATGAAAAGGAATGTGCCACAATACATGGGGCAACGTACGTAACATACATTTGGACTTAAGTCTTTTTTTGAAAGATATTATATTGTGATATGCAATTATTGATACAGTCTTTTAAGGACAATTTCAACCACACTTGCAGTAAGGATTCAGTATTATTGGTGTTAGTTCAGCTAATTACAAAATCAAGGAAGGATTTTGGGAATCTCTGCAAAGGTTATGCCATTGGTTACTTTTAATAATATTTAAAATTCAATGTCCCTGAAAATTTCATTTGAATGGGATTTTTTAAAAAAACAACTCATCACTATATCATTTGGAATGAAAATAGCATATGCCCTTTTCACTTTTGGAAGTTGAGTTTGCCCTCCACTTAAGGTAGTATTGTACTCATTCTGACGCTAGAATATGGTATTGTGAATAACAGTGTGGGAAAAACATCAGATTCCTTATTGTTTCTCTGGCTCAAGTCCTCGTGCTTACAGTCTGTGGAAGCACCCCTTGACAGGGAAGGCAGAATGCTTCATCTGTGGAAGGTGCAACTACAACTGCTAATGCAATGGAGCTGTACAGTCTGGAAGTGAAAAGTGCAGCTAAAACATTTCTGGGGAAAATGTTTGGTCTGCCCCCAGTACAGATATTTCCCCACCCAGAACTCTTTGTGGAAAGAGTGTGTGTTCCTTGAAAGCAGCACTGAGCACGATAAACCTATGAGGACATCCATTTTGTTTTAAAATCCTGTTCTTGATGCCGTTATGCCATTAATTTTCTTTCATTTGGTTACAGCAATGAATCAACATATTTCTGCTGAGAGAAGGAAACATAGTGCATTTACACCAGCATTAATTAGCACTTCAACATACTTGAAAAACTAGATTTGATTTTAAGAAGAATTTCTATAACTGCTATGTTTCGCTGCTTGCAAGTGCTCTTTTTTTGGCCTAGTTTCAGTTAATGACCTTTAACTGTGAAAAGCAAACTTAGGGGACACAGACACAGTTGTGCTTGAGATGTGCTGTTAATGTTTTCTATGGAGTCAGCATGCTTGCAAATTTGCCAGCTCTTAGCATGCATTTAAAGATATGGTCCCAGAGATCACAAAGTCATTTCAGTGCATTTCAAATTGGTTTTAGATCTGTTCAGGCTGGAGGATTAAAGCAAAATGCTTTTGTTGATGGTATTTCAGCCCAGTAAACCAGGACTGCTCAAGCTAGCACATGAATCAGAAGCATACATGCCTCTCTAGGTACTCAAGTAAGATTTGGGGACTCTGAAACAGAGAAAAGCAAAAGTCCATCCAGATTACTTAAAAGAATGGTTTTCTTTAGCAGCTAATTTGAACCATAGAATCATAGAATAGTTAGGGTTGGAAAGGACCTTAAGATCATCTAGTTCCAACCTCCTTGCCATGGGCAGGGACAGCTCACACTAAACCATGTCACCCAAGGCTCTGTCCAACCAGGTCTTGAGCACCGCCAGGGATGGAGTATTCACAACTTCCCTGGGCAACCCACTCCAATACCTCACCACCCCCCACAGTAAAGAACTTCCTCTTTATATCCAATCTAAATTTCCCCTGTTTAAGTTTGAACACGTTACCCCTTGTCCTGTCATTACAGTCCCTCATGAATAGTCCCTTCCCAGCATCCTTATAAGCCCCCTTCAGATACTGGAAGGCTGCTATGAGGTCTCCATGCAGCCTTTTCTTCTCCAGGCTGAAAAGCTTTATCCTTCTCAGCCTCCCTTCATATGGGGGGTACTCCAGTCCCCTAATCATCCTTGTGGTCCTCCTCTGGACTTGTTCCATATAATTCTTGTTATTGAGGCAATATGAATTGTTCCCTCTACGTTCATGGTAACCCAGATGTTACTGAGTAAATATTTTCCACTGATGGGCTCCCTGAGGACCTTCCCTTAGCACCATGCTTATTTGCCTTGCAACTTCCAAAAAATTAAAGAAAAAACACCATGAGGCTGTTTAAATGTGAGTCTTGGGGAACTGCTTTCTAATCTCCACTGTACAATAGGGGAATGTCAGTGCTACATGATGATAAATGTGCAGGGTCTGAGCCTCCCTTGTTTGAGCATAAAAGCTGCTTTTTCCCTTGTATTTAATGTGTATCGTGAAGTCATCAGAGAGAATTTGGCACTGTGGGAAAAACCTCCACAGCTAAACACTTGAGTATCTTACAACTTAATACAGCAAATGCAACTTTGCTGTGATATTATTGTCTCAATGGAGAAATTTTGGCTTAGCTGAATGCCACAGTGAATTACCTCCTGAAAAATAACACCCCTTCTTGACTATTTGACATCCAGAAACTTGAAGAGGTTAGTTACTGTCTAATGTCATAGTCAATTACCTTTTAAAGGATGATTTTACCACTTGGCACCTAGCTAACTGACCGTAGCTGCCCATTCCTTGGAGGCAGCCTCCCTAGGTCAGCTCTGAAGCTTAGAGTAGGGAACCATATGCACAAAATCTGTTAGAAATAAATACATGACTTCTCTGCATAAGAAATAATCTGATTTACTCTCTGGTTTGCTTTTGCCAATCTACATACAGACAATGATGGGAGCTTCTTATCTTCCCCTTTATTTCATCACTAAACTCCCGTCATGATTCCATTTCTATCAAAAATTGAAAGAGAAAGGGGGGCAGTGAAGTATATCTTAGCATCGTGAAGCACATCTTAGCATCGTGAAACACACCATCCCCTGCATGTAATGTCAAAACAGAGTAACCACAGTCCCTGTCACACATTCATTATGGGGAGAAAAGCAGAGGAGTATTTTAGCATAGTCAGCCATACTACTCTGGTGAGAGTAAAAACCTGCCTTTTCCTTAATATTTATAAGTCCAAGAATGTTATAAAAGCTGAAAAGGAATGAATTAGCTGAGTGTGGTTTAACTGAACTGGAAGAGGAGGCAGGAACATGATGCAGAGCAGTAAATGTGAGACTCCCATATAAAAACAAACCAAAAAGCTGTTATTTTGAAGCAACATGGAAGCCACCATTTCTGGTTTCAACAGAAATGCGTGAGGGACTTCACAGCCATGTATTTAATCTTTCCTTAACAGTACTAGCCAAAATATGTGTTACACACTGAGATTGTTTTGCATTTATTGAAAGTTTCTGTGTTTTACAGTGAAAATTTATGTGCAGGAAGCTCTTGTGGGGCTCCTGAGAAAAATATATAAAACATCTACCACCAAATTAAAGGAAAGCCTGTGATGATGTTGTGATGTTTTGCTTCTGAGTCCCTAGCCTCCCCTAATTTGGTCCCTTTGCATTAGTACCTAGGCCCTTTAATATGAAACCAATTTTGATCCAAATAGAAAACAAAACAAAAAAAAGAATTATGAAATATTATGTAGAAGAGCAATGATTGCTACTTGTGTAAAAAAAATGCAGAAAAAACATAACACTTTTCTGTCCTAACTTCCAGGAGAATGATATTAATGCTATATAATATTTAGATAGGGTAAGAAACATTTATGATAAGTAACTTTTCTTCAGTATATAATTGATACAGTGTCTAGCAAAGGCACTCACAGGAAATCATTCTCTATTCTCCTTTGGATTCTAACAGCAAAACTGTGATTAACTATCCTGAAGTAGATCAGAAATACTGAACACAGACTACCCTAACTGAAGGTGAACCAAGGTGGTTCTGGGATTTTAGAATAAAGGAGAGTACTTGCTGCCTTTTAAGACTATATATATTGTGTGCTGTGTCTTACTGACAGACAGCAGGAATATAATATCTTTTCTTTTTAAAAATAACTTTTTTCCATACAGAAAAAAGCAGAGGCAGGCTGCTGACACAGAGGGGATCCCATGCTATGACAAACAGCCAGTATATTTTGCTTTGACTATGCTCCTTTCCACCTTGCCAATTAAGGGTTTAAACAAGCCTAGGAAGCAAATCCCTGCTATGAAGCAGACGCACACAAAAAGATTAAGAAAAATAATGAACATAATAGTAGAAGTATTTTTAACAAAGGATTGTATGTAAAGAGGCAAAATGGAAGTAAATTGTAGTATATTGTGGTGAAGTAGTAGTAATGACATGATGTATCAGTGGGAAGATGAAAGTCCTACTAACAAGTTTTCATGACATGTCTTTGATTAGTGTCAGAAATATCGTATGTGCTGTGACCTTTACAGCTTCCCAGGGGAGACTCATATACAGCATTTCCTCCATTGTCCTTGGCATAAGGACTTCTCATGAACAAAGATGCAAGCTTGTTCAGTAGTTATATCCCAGAGGAAGAGTGGGTCTCCATACATTGTCTGAGAAAAATACAAGTATCTCCTTCACAAACAAAAGACCATAACTCATCCTGTGCAAGCAGAAACCATGAGACTGCTAGTTCTGGTTTGTGTTCTTTTGTTTGTTTCTTTGTGGTTTTCCTATCTATGGGATTATATAGCACAGATCTGTAACTCCTGAAAGACTCCCTGGAGATGAATCTCAGAAATGTTTTAGACAAATGTAGGCTTAGAGAAGTATGAATCATAGAATCATAGAATGGTTAGAGTTGGAAGGGACCTTAAGGAGCATCTAGTTCCAACTACCCTGCCATCAGCTGGGACATCTTCCACTAGACCAGGTTCCTCAAAGCCTCATCCAACCTGGGTTTGAACACTTCCAGGGATGAGCCAGCCATAGCTTCTCTGGGCAACCACTGCCAGTGCCTCACCACCCTCATAGTGAAGAATTTGTTCCAAATGCCTAATCTAAATAACTACATGCCCTTGTAAAAAGTCCCTCTTCAGCTTTCTTGCAGGCCCTCTTTAGGTACTGGAAGTCTGCTTTAAGGTCTCCATAGAGCCTTCTCTTTTCCAGGCTGTTCAGCCTTGTCCAAATCCAACTCTCTCAGTCTGTCTTCATAGAAGAGGTGTTCCAGCCCTTCAATCATCTTCACAGCCTCCTCTGGACTCACTTGGGCAGGTACACGTCCCTGTTAAATGCTCAATTGTAGCAACAGATTTTGGGTAACTCCTGTTGTTGACTTGAAGACTGGGTTAACTTTAGAGAAAGCTGATGGCAATGTACAGTAAATATGATGAAATAAAATTTGGGGGTGCAAACTGCCATAAAGCCCAGTAGAAATCACATGGATTCTGTAAGGCTATTAAAGATGTGCACAATTTCAAACCATTCTCATCTCCCCAAACATGGTAATTTTAAGTCCTGTGCCCATGCCAGTACAGACCTTACACAGTTCAAAACTAAATCCTGGACTATCTTTCTAATGCTTACAAGTGTTACACAGGAACATTTAGAAACAAAAAATCCAAGTAGTATTTTAAACAAGAATAAGTAAACCACATCAATCACTTCCAATTCAGTTTAAAAACATTCTGAATCACAATCACACATTGTGATTTAAGGTAGCATAACTAACTGACTTCAAATTTCACCTTCAGCTGCTTCAGATGAATCTTTTTGTGTGAAAACAAGCACTGAATCATGACTGATACATGCAAGGCTGCCCTTTGACTCATGTGGCTGTTTGCCTGAAAGCTTGGCTGCAGATGAAAACGTGTTAAAATAAATTAGCTAAGAATACCTGCCTATTATTAGAAATTGGTAAAATTTGCCTCCTCATGATATTAGAGATAGACATATGCTTACCAGCACTGTATTGATGGTGTCCAAAGTAGTTTTAATAATTTGTCACTTATTTTTTAAATAGAATTTGCTTGTTAAAATTATTTTGTCTGTGTAAAAGTAATACACTGAAGTATCAGAAAAGAGTATTTCCAGAATGCATGCACTGCTATTTAATTATTCTTTTGTACCTCTAGCACATGATCCTTTTACAAGCCAACTTTATCTCCACTAAGCTTACAGACAAGCGGGAGAATTCACTTAAAATAGCAACATTTTTCATTGTTCATGGGAGACAGTGGTTGAACAGGGTGACCTGCCATGATCTCTACACTCAGGGGAATGGGAACTCTTAAAAGGATATGTAACCAAAGCCTGAGCTGTATTTAATTAACAGTCTGTGAAGTCTGAAAACTTTTTCAAACAAAGCTATTTAATTAATGCTTTGTATGGTAAGGATGTATATTTTTATGGAAAAGAATTATAATACAGCATTCAGATTGAAAAAAAAATGAGCTAGCTGAACAAAGTTTACATTGTTTTACTCACAGCTTGCATGTATTATTAGTAGACCCACTGGGTTCAGATTCAGTATTATCTGCAACATTTGAAGACATTGAAGTACATTCAAGTACTTTATGCTTTAAGAAACCAGGAAACTGATTTTAAGAATTCTTGTTCATATCATCATAATTTTAATATGTTCTAACACACTGTAGAGTTCCTTTTTTATAAGACTCAAACAGAGTCGCACAATGAAGGAAAATGATTCAGTCATGTGTAACAAAAATTCAGTCTGCAGTCTTTGGTAGCATACAGAATTACACCTCGCCTTAGTAGAACTGTGTCTTAGGCTGTGTTTGTGAGGAATCTTTGTGATATCATTAAAACATCGGTGAAATTATAGACCTATTTCAAATGTCAATGTGTTTCTTTTTCATCTGGTAAATCATTAAATCAAATGTGAAATAGTTGCACAAGAAAAAGATGTAATCTCACTATTGATGGCACGAGGTAGTTCCCTGTTCTCAGCATATCTGCCTTATTATGCTAATAAAGGAGCAAAAGGTACAAATTATGTAACAAATAGTTATTGAGATTAAATGGAAGGAGTCATTATTAAAATCACAATTTAAAAAAAAAGGATTTTAAAATAAATATGCATATTCTTATGATCAGGGACAAATTTTAGTAAACAAGAAGAAATATCTGTCAAGTTATTTTAATCAGATATGAAATGCTCCAGTTCTTTGTTATTGTTCAGATGTGAATTGACATTGTATGTAATGATAATGCATAAAAATGCACAGATTCTTTTCTTTTAAGTGGACTAAGAGAATGTCATCTGCAACATGTTAGTTGGTGTGACCTGAGGTCTAAGAGCGGGTTTGTTATTCTCACCCAAGCCAAGAATTGCAGAGCCTGAGCTGAGTTCTTTTAAACAGTTCCCCTTATGTTTAATAGACTTTTATTCGTATCCTTGGATCGGAACATTATGAAAATAGTCACCACCTATCTTCTCAAAATAAGAAATTGATTACATGATGTGAGTTTGGATATACACTGTTATTCAGTGGATCTCTGCAGTTTATGAAAGCTCAGGAGTTCAAATGACAAGTTCTAAGGTCCTTCCCAGGGTTCAGATGATTAAGATTTATTTGTAATACAGTAACTTCACTAGGTATCAACTAAAACGTATTTTTTCTGTTTATTTTTGTTCTGTCTTTCATTTTCCCAGTATAAGATTCTATCATGGAAATTAGAGAGAAGTAGTTTCCCTGCATTATCCACTTGACAGTACTTGATCTTTACTTTGTTTCAGCTGTTTTCCTTCTTCATACTTAAATATTTCCTGTTATTTTTTTTTTACCATTTTATTTTTTTTCACAGCAACAAAGACAGCAATGATATTTATAAAAAGAGCAAGATCTGATTGCCACAAGATTCTCTAAAGTTTATAAATAGTTAACAGAATTGTGAAAGTCTTAAGAAAAGCCCTCCTGAAACTCCTAGTGTAGCTTCCTGTAAGTGCAAATAGGAAGTGTTGACTTATGTGGAAGTTTATTGAGCATACTGGCTGTTGCAAAGGTTACCTAATAGGTAAACGGATGGACAGGTATGTTTAAAAGGAGTTTTACAGGGTGAAAATAAAGAAACAAATTCCATGAAAAATACTTCAAGAAATATGCTACTAAAAACTTTTAATCTGACTGGATTTCAAAGTGTTAAACTTCATGTGTGCATTTCAAAATCACATTATGTAATCTGCATTGTTTTATGAGCAGTGAGAAGGATGAATCACATTTACTGGTCAGAAAAATTCCTTTTCTCAGAGCACCTGCAGATGCAGTTTCTGGTTACTTCACTTTTAGGCCCTCTGTGCATTTTGTGCTCTTTTCTTCTTTGGCCTGGGAAGAGAATGCTCTGCTCACCTGCAAATTTTCCTGAATAAAAGATGCCTCATTTACATTTAATAGCATCATGTCACCAAAATCAGGTTTAATCTCTGTTTTGTCATAAGTTTTATGTTCACACTTAAAAAATGCTGTAATGCTAATAGCAGATGCATATTTTGGTTACCGTTCCTAAAATGTCCTCGCTGTGCATGAAATTTCAGTGAACTGTATTTAAAGTAGGCTTTTCATTAGAAAAAAAATAAAACATTTGTATATAAAATTATATGATGTATAATTTCAAATGTAAGCACTGCCAAACCACAGAGAAGGGAAGCAGGTTTTGTCCCAGGCAAAAGTCACAGCATCACTGTTACTGTTAAACAAGTCTCTAAGCAATCACTGAAGTCAGTTGATAACTGTATGAACAGTTAAAATTTATACATTACAGAAATTCAAAATGTACCCTTGACAGGAATAGAATAATATGTTTAACATCAATACATAACCATGTTTGAATTCATATGAATGAGACTTTCCTTGTTTCCATCAGCAGAAGTGGAAACAGATAAGATACATCGATTTTTTTCAATAAAAATGTATAAACAAGAAATAGTAAAAATAGGAGATGAATCCAAGAAAAAAAAAAAAAACAAAACTAAAGTAATTAAGAAAATTTAAAATTAAGCTCCTGCTTAAAATAGATTCCTGGGAAGAAAAGTCAACTGGATAGTCTTTTTTTTCCCAGTGACCCCTAACAGGACTTTTGCCATTATCCTTGATGGACATAACTTACTCTAAGGGAAATTGCCCAAAAGATATTAATTATTTCTCTGATTGCTATAAAACCAGTTGTGAATATTTCTAAAAACAAACTGCTTCAAGTCAATAATAAAATTATTATTTTGTGAACTCTTATTTGTTATCAGCTGACTTAAAGAGCTGAAGAAAAGAATATTCTTTGTTCAACGTATTTTCTCTTTTCTCTATTTCATATTTTAATAAATATGAGAAAACTTCTCTGTGGCATACAGCTAACTCCAATCTTAAAGTTTAGAACAGTCACTGATCAATCACACAGATATAGAGTAGAAGCAAATAGGAAAAGTAAAAACCTGTCAAAAAGAGAGCAGTGAGAAGAAAACAAGGCAATTAATAGTATTTCAAGAAATCTGTCTGTTTCTTCAGGAAATGCTTTTACTTTGGGTACCAAGGAAGACTAGATGGGGCAAAGTCTTTTGAAACAGTGTAGACTTTTAACATAACTGCTGGGATATTACAGCTACAATAAATTGTCCAATTTGAAGAGCTACAGAGACTTCTGATTTTTTCTAATTATTATCACATTTACTGGTTGTTTACATTTTTGTTTCAAGTATATGTTTATGCATTTTAAAGATGTAAACTCACAGCCTATACTTCTTTGTACCTTCATTTGCCCACTTTGTAGTACTTATCTACAGGGCAAGGGATAAAGCCAGTGAGGCGCTGGCTATAAGAGATCTGATAAGTTCATTCTGCAGGATTCAATCAGAAATAAGCAATCACATCTTGCGTGCCTTTATTCATTTAGTCCCTGTAAAATTCACTTCCATACTCAGTGGAGTATTTTCTTTATGTTTTCTATAGGACCCTGTGGGAGCATATATCCATCATACAAACCCACATACAATCACATAACCTGAATAAACATAAGTTGAATTCACCAGAAGCTTTGCCAGCAATACAATAAAATATAACAACACTTGTACAGATACAGTTGCCACGTCTTATGTGTTTTGCCCTTATAATTTACCTTCTGGGGAAAGTAATATGGGATAAACTTGTTGCAGTGGTAATAAATTAGTAAATGCAGAACTGATTCAGAGCAGCCATGTCCACCCATCTCTAGCACAGATGTTCTGCAAAAGATTTAGAGACTGTTTTGCAGGCACTCGCCTCTGAGGTGAATTAGTTGCATGCTTACATGGAAAAATGGAAACAGTCCTTTTTCACACGTGCTCTCTTCATTTTCTGTTTTTTCGTTCCTCCACAATCCTCCCACACAGAGCCTCCCCCATGCACAGCATGTCCATGTGCATAGACTGAAAGTAGTTAATCTGCAGTGCAATATTGCTTCTGATGCATTATAATTTTCCTTTAAAGCATCTTGTACCTTTACTGGGACTCTGAACAACTGCAGTAAAGGTACTCATTAGGTCACCAGGACATATTTATTAATCTTACTAAGAACAGCTACTAGTTTGGTGAGGCATAATTTTTGTGCTCTGAAGGGCTGGTATGGTGTATCAGGCTATACTTATCCTATCATAATTAGGATTTTGGGCACAGGTAAGGAACACTGGTCTATTATCATGCGTAACTCCAATTGCTTCTTTTCTTAAAGAGAACCTCTGTTAGTATGAGCTTTGAGAATTTGAAGCCATTTTAGAACTGGTGCAACATAGCCTTGTCAATCTTGCAAGTGTTTACTATAGAATTTTTTGCCTTGGCAATGGCCTTTCCTCTCAAAAATCTCATTTAAAATCTAAACAGAACGAGAAAGGTCTGTCTGGGCTCTCCTATGACAGCTGAAAAAGGTTATATGCAATATACTCAGATAGGTTCAGCAGAGCTGTCGCTCTCTAAATTCAAATGATTAATCTTTTCCAGATTGGCACTAATTCAATATTGAGTACAGAGAAGCTAAAGCTTTGATATTGATGTGGCCTCAGAACTTCAAGATAATATATTACTCTTCAAGGAGCATTGAAGACAAATATTTCAGCCCTTGCAGTGTGATTTCTCTCAGTTGTCATGTCTTTATACTAAAAATGTAATGGTCATAGATAACGCTTATAACTTGATGTCATATTTGCTTCACAATGCCAATGGCATTTCTATTAATGTCAGACAGAAATCTTGCTGATCAAATGAATAAAGGCTACATTTAAAACCTAATATTCATCCAGGGCAACCAGGCAGTGACAACAGCCACTGAAAATATGATGATCCTGTGAGCAGTTTTCATATCTGTTCTCAGAAGATGCTGTATTTTAGAGCAGCTAAGAGACTAAAGGAAGCTCCTAAGGAGGCTAATACTGATTTACTGTGTAATGGAATTATAAATTAAGGCCCAGATCTGTGGAAGTATACAGGTGCTTTGAGTGAAACCTACCTCCATTTCAACACTTAAACCTTCATTGAGATAGATGGGAGTTTTCAGGCAATTTCCTGGCTGTGTACTAACCTCCCTAAGTACAGCATGAAAGTCTTATTTTACCAGTGTATTCATTACACTTGTTTTCAGAAGATCTCAATGAGCCTGGAGAAGAGAAGGCTGCACGGAGACCTCATAGCAGCCTTCCAGCATCTGAAGGGGGCCTATAGGGATGGTGGAGAGGGACTCTTCATGAGGGACTGTAGTGAGAGGACAAGGGATAATGGGAACATTAGGGGGAAGTTTAGATTGGATCTGAGGAAGAAACTCTTTACTGTAAGGGTGGTGAAGCACCGGAATGGGTTGCCCAGGGAAGCTGTGAATGCTCCCTTGCTGACAGTGTTCAAGGCCAGGTTGGACATAGCCTTGGGTGGTACGTTTTAGTGGGAGGTGTCCCTGCCCCTGGCAGGGGGATTGGAACTAGGTGATCTTAAGGTCCTTTCCAACCCTAACTATTCTATGATTCTATGATTCTATGATTATTGTGATCTAGCTATGTATCTTTAATGATAGAACATCAAACCAAATAACCAACACAAATCAAACTGAAAGTAATTACATTACTTCCTGGTCCAATGATGTAAAACTCCCGCAGCTCACAATGAATATCCAAAGCCAACAACTTGTAAGACATCCCAGTGTGAGCCCCACAAATTGCTGCTTGAGTAGTAATTGTTAATACCGCACTGAGAACCACAGCACTAGAACAACCCAAAAGTTTTAGCATGACACTTCGGAGTCCCAAAACAAAATCCAGCACACTTGTTCTGGGGACACAGAAACCTTTTCTAGATTGGGTTTACATGTTCTCTGCTTCCCAGAGCACCAACACAGCTTTATATGCATGCAAACTGTCATACCTGTAGGTATAGAACAGTCTCTTTATTTTCGCTTTTGCAGCTCACATGCTATCCCCTTGCACAACAGAGCTCGCTACCTCATGCCAAATTGGAGGTGGGGGGGGAAGGCAACTCTGGTTCACAATTGAGCCAACTATCACAGAAAGGATTTTGTTTGTACTTCAGTTTTCAGTAGTGTGACATGCTGTGATAATCCATAAGGACTGGTATTTATTGAGTTTTGTCCTGAGAAATGTCACCTCTGCATGACAGGCATCATGAGTAATGAATGTACCCAACGCATTACACTTCATTGTGTGCGCTCCTGGATGGGGAAGGGAGCCTGACTCCTGATTTCACATAAGCTATAGGAATGCCCAAGATTCACTCTTTCATTTGGATGAGCACATAGACTATCTAAGCTGTTTTTTAAAATGGCAAGTGACAGAGAATATATTACAGTCCCTGGATAACTGCCACTGCTGTTAACAACAAAGAGGTTTTTTTAGTCCTGTTCCAGCTTTAATGCTGACTGTCCAAATCTGTTACCTCCTACTTGATATTTGCCTATAGCACACTGACAGCATGTGCAGATGTGAACTGGTACTTGCAATAAATAAATTCCTACCTGTTTTCTCTTGTTTAATGCTTTCCTACTCTGCTGTATCTGACAAATGTTGTTATATAGCAATTCACTTTTATTTCAACAATCATATCCTCTGTCAGGTTTAAGGCACCAACATCTTTTTCTATGCTGTAATGGTCTGCAAAAGGAGCCCAATTCTAAGCGAACCTCTGATTTCACAATCATTATGGTGATAACTACCCATGGTGTCTCCTCACAATCAGAAAGCAGAGGGAGCAGCACCAATATAGTGACATTTCTGAGGTGTAGCTGACAGGGATACATGTATAAAAAGTAGCCGACCATGGTTTGTAGCTACTGTGACTTCGTGAAAGCAGTGTGAGCTGAGACCTTTTGCCTTGCAGGGAAAGATTACATTTTCATGTTCTGTAAAAGTGGGAACCAAACGGCTCTCATGCCCTGAGTACCAAGATTTCTCACCCTATGTGATATAGTATACTGATGCTAAAGTTGCACATAATTTAATTCAGCAGGCGGCTACAGTTCACAGCTGAATAGACCTGCAAAGAATGATATTATTGCACACAGACGAAACTGTATGATGTGAATATGATCTGACACAACTGACAAAAACTGACAGAATGTATCAAGTTAATCATGCAGAGAGCAAATATGGGCAGCTTTTAGAAAACAGGTTTTTGTCATTTAGTTATTTTCCAAAATACTGCATAAAAGATTTTTTTTTGACCTTTTGCCCAGTTCACTGAAAGTGATGGAAAAATTTTTGATTTCATGGGTTACTGGATCAGGCCCAGAGATTGCAGTAGTGTAGCAATTTAGTCTGAAGGGTGCTGTCAAAGCCATGTGGAGGCAGAGAATCAGGGTAGCTGGAGTTTCATAGAGAGTATTATGAATGTGAAGCTTGAAAAGGCCCTTTTCCCACTGTGCATACCTCTGTTTAGCAAGATCAATCACTCACTTCCACATCAACAGAATTTGTCCAAGATTAGGAAGATAGTAATAATAAATAATTAGTATTTACATCACACCTTTAATCTTCAAAGTATCTTAAAAATATTCACTAATTAATCCTCACAACAGCCTTGTGAGTTTGGGATTTTCATACCAGTTTTACAGCATTCATTAGTGACTTAAAAAATCTACAAAGTAAAAGAAGAAGCAGCAAATTACACCCTCCCTGACTATATGAGTGTTTACTGTAGACCAGTACATGAGAAAGTGTGCTGTGTCTTGGGAACACTTCTGTCCCAGTAATTCTTGCATTCCCTAAAAAGTAAGTACATATGTACCATAACTTCATGAATGAAACATAAGGCAAAATAAACCCTATTGTTTTCAGGCTTTGTCATTGTAAAAAATATTCAATACATGAATTTTGAAGCAATTACACAATGATTTAATCTTTTACCAGTTACTGGGGGTATCAATTATACTTTCCTATTATAGATTCCTGAAATATCAAGAGAATATTTTAAAGTATCTATTAACTATCTATTTGTCAGATGAGTGCTGGGAGCATAAATGCAGTGGTCCTAAGAGACTCTAAAGCAGCTGTGTTTCTCAAAGCAGCTAAAAGGACACATGAAATATCGCTTGTAATGTCTTTTATATCCAGTTATACATTCATTCTGAGCAAAAAGAAGCTGCTAATGGGAAGAAGAGGAAATGTTAATGAATTCTATCCCTACCTCGTAATGCAGATTACTTAAAAACACATGGCATCTTCAAACCTTTCTGGTTAG
This sequence comes from Forpus xanthops, assembly GCA_032466535.1. Classification (NCBI taxonomy): domain Eukaryota; kingdom Metazoa; phylum Chordata; class Aves; order Psittaciformes; family Psittacidae; genus Forpus; species Forpus xanthops. The sequence goes on from JASSUY010015122.1 coordinate 52,351, forward strand.
CATGCAGCATAGAAAAGGAGTTACAGTGAAGCATAAAGAATTGCAAAGAACTACAACTGCTCATGACTCCCTGCTCCCTATCATGTGTGTAAATTGGAACAGATCCACTGAAGGAGATGGGTTTCAGCTGATTCATGCCAGGCAAACATGCACCTTTGTGGTGCATAGACCCTCTTTGTTTCAGTCTCCCAAATAGATAGCTCTGCACTTTTACAAATTAGCAAGAGGCTGACAAGTTATTGAGTGGAGATCCAGTTTTGCTCTGTGGTTGTTTCTCAGATTTTCACTTTACCCATGGATGAAACAGGAAAGTTAAAGAAGTAGCTTCTTACTTGTTTCATAAGAAAGAGGACTTTCTTGTACTTCTTCAGAATTCATACAAAGTGAATTACAGTTATGATAAGATGAAAATAGTTTTGTTTAGGAGGCCAAACAGCTTCTTTTCCTGCACTGAAGACTAAAAAGAAATAAACTCGTTCCTAGGAAACACAATGAAATAGTGTATTTGTGTGGTATTTTGTTTCTGCAGGGGCTGTTCACGCACTATTCAAGCTAATAGTTTTCATATTACAAACAGCTATAAAGTAAGGCTGCAAAAATAAAGTTATTAACTGAATAACTGTGTCAGTTCAGATTGTACTGGAGACACATCGTCTGGGACAATGTTGGTAGAAGAGTTAGTTCCTGAACTGAATGTTAACCATCTCCAGAAATATCTAATCCAATTTTTCATTTCTCCTTTTCCAGAAATCATAAACCTTCATAAATCTGCTGAGTTCTGCAAGTGATCCTTTCTCTCTGCTTAGGTTCAGACCTTCAGATCTCTGCTTCCCTTGTCCTCTGGCTTCACCCTTGGATTTTGTTGTTCTTGCATCCCTCCTTCTTAAACTTAGGCCAAGATTTACAAAAAAGTTTTTGCAATCCATACTTTTATATGGGTTTGATATTAGATTCAGTTTCATTCAGATCACTACATGCCTGCTGCCAGTTCTTAACTATTTCCTTCCAATAAAAAAGAAAATGCCTCTTTTTGGCTCATTTGTGGTGTTGGGGTGCTTTTGTGGGGGGGGGACGGGACGCATGATGACAACCAGGTGTCACAAAAAAGAGCTCACAATGATAACGATTTCACAGGGTGCTTTGTTTTGCACAGGAGACATTCTGCATTATATTGTGTTGCAGATTGCCAGAAGCTGATTAGAAATCACTTCAGTGCAATCTGAATGGCCAATTAAACCCCTGTATCCTATGCCAATCTGATCAGGATGAGAAATGAGAACATAAGGGACATAGCTCCTCTAAACCAGAGCTTTCTTAGTAGCTCAGCTTGTATTCAGCATCACCACATTCCGTCTGTGGTAAAATATGATGTTTGTCCACCTGACAACACACACATTTAGTACAGATCACAGTATATCCATTCATGTACAATACGTACACTTAGTACGTATCATAGTGCATGTAATACATACATACATAGTGGTATAATTTTTCAATGCCAAACAAAGAGACTTACATACTCTGTATACATAGAATCATAGAATAGTTAGGGTTGGAAAGGGCCTTAAGATCATCTAGCTCCAAAACCCCTGCCATGGGCAGGGACACCTCCCACTAAACCAAACTACCTAAGGCTCTGTCCAACCTGGCCTTGAACACCACCAGTGATGGAGCATTCACAACTTCCCTGGGCAACCCATTCCAGTG
>JASSUY010015123.1:0-10954 GCA_032466535.1 Forpus xanthops
GGTGTCCCGGTACCACCGGGGGCAGTTGGGAGCGGCGGTGTCCCGGTACCACCGGCGGCAGTTGGGAGCGGCGGTGTCCCGGTACCACCGGCGGCAGTTGGGAGCGCGGCGCCGGCTTCGGGAGCTGGGAACGGCGGCACCCGGGCAGCAACCCCCTGGAGCCGCAGGAGCCCTGTGCTGATGCCTACTCCAACCTCATCATCCTCGCTGTGCCCAACAGGGTGAGTGTGCGCCTGGTGGCACACGGGCACCCAAGGGGGTGTGTTCAGCCTGTCCCTCCCTCCCACCGCAGGATGCTGCCGAGGAGTCCTGTGCGCTCATCTGCCAGGTCTTCCAGATCATCTATGGGGATCAGAGCATCGAATGTGTGGACCGTGCCGGGTACCACTACACCTCCACCCCAACACGACCCTGGCTCTCCAGCCGCAGTGAGTGATGGGGGGCAGGCATGGGGACACGGAGCGGGTGGCATGGAGCTGTGTGCAGGGGCAGAGTCTTGGCCCCCCCTCGAGACCCTCGTTCCTCCCCCGAGGTGAGAGCTGCCGCACAGACGGGACGTACGCCTACGATGCCGACTTCAGCTGCTGCAGCTCCTTGTGAGTCTGTTCCCTCCGGGTGCCCGTGCCCCGGGTGGGTGCCCTGCAGGGGGGTGGGTGCTGTGCAATGAGATGGGGTCAGACAGGCAGATGGGGGCACCACGACCCACAGACCCCCACCCTCCCTCAGCAACAGCTCCCACGAGACCTTCGAGGCGTATTACAGCGGTGCCTCCTCACCCTCCTTCCATCGGTCCCACCACAGCCTGGCCACTGCCTGCAGCGGCAGCGACCAGAGCGGCGCGGGGCTGGAGCAGCTGCAGGACTACATGGTGACGGTGAGGGGACAGGGACGGGAGAAGGGCCCTGCTCCGGGCCAGCGGGTCTGAGCCCATGCACCAAGAGCGGCCTGCAGGGAGCAGGATGAGGGCCCGGGGCTCTGTGCTGCTGACGCCCAATCCTGCCCCATCCCTGTGCCGCTGCAGCTGCGCAACAAGCTGTCACCGCAGGAGATCCAGCAGTTCGCCCTCCTCCTGCGGGAATACCGCCTGGGTGCTCCGGTGCGGGAATACTGTGCTGAGCTCCTGCGCCTCTATGGGGACCGCAGGAAATTCCTCCTCCTGGGTGAGGGTCTGGGATCCCTGTGTCAGTGTGTCATCCTGGGGACGGGTGCTGTGCTCTGGGGGTGTCGGGATGGGATGAGCCAGCAACGGGGGTGGTTGGCATCGCACCAGCGCTGCCCATCCAGCGCTCATGGTGCCTGTGGCAGGAATGAGGCCCTTCATCCCCGACCAAGACATTGGGTACTTCGAGACGTTCCTGGAGAGCATCGGCATCCGGGAGGGTGGGATCCTCACCGACAGCTTCGGCCGCATCAAGCGCAGCATGAGCACCACCTCAGCCTCAGCCGTGCGCAGCTATGACAGTTGGTCCCTGCGCTCCGAGGCCGAGTCCTTCAACCGCATGATCACGGACATCACCCATGACATCGAGGCGCTGGCGCAGGACGAGGAGGAGGAGGAGGACGAGGAAGAGGACAACTACCTGTGAGGGGGGACTCTCCCTGCTGCCAATGCAGTGCTGCACCCCCAAAGTGCCGCAGTGCCTGCGAGGGAGGGCATTGTCACCCTCTTTGTCACCGTGGGAGGGGACAGGGGCTCTCGGCAGGGCTGATGGCATCGCAGCACCCCGTGGTGCTGATGGAGCCCCCACACGGCAGCACCATGCGCTGTAGTCACTGCAGACTGCAATTAAAGGCCGGAGTTGGGAGTGGAGCAGGTTCTTCCCTGGGGAAAGGACACATCGGGATGCATGGGATGCTATGGCTGGGGGGGGACAGGGCAGGGGCCGCTGCAGCCCGGCTGTTCACCGCAGTGCCACATGCAGGCCGCTCACAGGGGACAGTCTGGTGTGAGGGACCCCCGGAGCTCAGAGCCACACAGGGGGTTGGGATGGGACCGGGGCTGCCCCCCCCGCTGCCGAGCTCCGGGCTGAGGGCAGGGCTGAGGCCCCCCCCATGGGCCGTGCCGTGGGCAGCCCTTCCCCTGAGTGACGGCCCTGCGGCCCCCCCGGGGTGTTCCGTGGAAGGAAGTTCCTGCCCCGGGACCGCCTTCCTGCAGCGCTGCCGCAGCCCCCCCGCTGCCGAGGGACGCGCCGGATGGTGCCCCACTGCCCATGGCCCTCGTTGGGGGGTGCAGGATGGAGCCCGGGCAGCAGCGCGGGCGGCAGATGTGGGGTTACCGGCGGCAACTTCCCGTTTGTGATTTCCATATGCAAACCCCAGAGGAGAGGCCCCGATCGCTTCCCCCGATGCTCCGGAGCCGGAGCACGGCCCGGGGTCGGCTGTGCCTGCCCAGCATGGGCTGAACGGGAGCAGAGGGTGCAGAGGGGACCTGGGATGACGTTGGCATGGGAACCCAGGAGAGCAGGAGCCCATGGTCTGCACCCCACTGTGCACTGAGCCCCATCAAGGGACGGGGCTCGGGGGTCTCCTCTCTCCCCTCTGCAGGGATGGAGGACCAGGCTCATCCCACGATCCCTGCTGACAGCCAGGGACCACTCCGGGGTGTTGGACCCCAAATCCTCCTGCACCCTCCAGGGCAGCAGGGTTGTGGGGGGAGAGCGGAGCTGTGTGGGGAGAGCGGGGCTGTGCGGGGAGAGCAGGACTGTGTGGGATGAGCGGGGTTGTGTGGGGAGAGCGGGGCTGTGTGGGATGAGCGGGGCTCTGGCACCCGTCCGGAGGATGCTCCCATCACAGGGCCCGGATGGGATGCGAAGTCCCTGCAGGTGTCCTCGAAAACCTTCGGTCCGTGGGGGTCCCGCTTGGGGCGGGAGGTTCTGCTCTGTGTGCGACGGGATCCCCGCTCCAATCCCGGTCTGGGGCCCCGGGCCCGGGACAGGGGCGGGGCCTTACCGGGAGAGGCGTGGTTTTACCGGGAGAGGCGTGGTTTTACCGGGCGGGTGTGGATTTACCGGGGAGGGGGCAGCGGGGGCACAGCCCGGCAGAGCGGAACGGAGCGGCGGCGGCAGTCGGGAGCGGGACCGGGACGGGACCGGCGACAGCAGCGAAGGTGAGAGCGGAGCCGAACGCGGGACCCCGGGAGGGGCGGGGGGACCCCCCTGCTCCGATCCCGCTGCTGCTGCCCCCGTCCTGTCCGCGCCCGCCCCGCTCGGTGCGGCGGCCCCTGAGTGCCGAGGGGAGGCGGTGGCGGTGTCCCGGAGTGTCCCGGTGCGGTCCCGGGGATGTGGTCCCTGCGGTGTCCTCGCAGGGCCCGGAGGGACCCCCAGAGCTGCCCGAGCTTTGCAGGGGCAATGCGGCCCTGGGCCGGGCTTTGGCACACTGGGAAGGACAAGGGGCGACTGTTGGGTGCTTGGGAGGTGGCAGCGGTGTCCCTCGAGAGCCGTGGAGCGAGGCCGGAGGCGCTGAGCACATCACAGGGTCATGCTCAGCCCCGAGCTTCCTCCTTCCCCGTCCCCCTCTCACCTTTCCCTGCACAGAGGTCTCCCCCGGACAGCGAAGTGCCTCTGTGGGGTTTCTCCCACCCGCTGCTCTTCGCAGCCGCTGCCCCACGGGTGTCTCTTGGGGAGCTGCAGGATGCTGAGCACCTCCGTTCATCCTGGGCTGGTGCTGGGGAGGAGCCCTGAGCCGGGGGCAGCCCCACTGTGATGGGGGTCCCGCTCTGCAGAGCGCACCAAGCGGCTCTCGCCCCTCGCGGTGCTGAGCGCCTGCATCCCTGCCTGGGGAAGGGCTGTGGAGCCGCCCCACGGCAGCCGCTGCCCCGTGGTTTGCCTCCTGGGGCTCCTTTCTCTGCTCCGGGAGATTCCTGCTCCTCTCCACGGGTGGGAGCAGAGCCCCCCCTGCCCATGGCAGTGCAGCAGCACAGCCCCGTGCCACGCACCCCATAGCCGGGGCTGAAGTGGGGCATTCACCTCTGTCGCAATGGCCGCGCTTCCCCTCCCCTGGCTCCAGGATGGGTTGCGTGAAGTCAAAGGAAGCTGATGTCCAAGAGAAGGCAAAACCCGAGCCTGACTGCAGCCCCAGCCTCCAGCAGGGCCACTACGTGAGGGACCCCACGGCCACCAACAGGAGGGTGAGTGGGAGCCACTGTGTGAGCTGAGGGCACAGGGCTGAGCCATCCCCAGAGCTGCAGCACCATGAGCGGGACTGCATGTGGGCACCAGCAGGGGCTTGGGCATGGCCATGGGATGGGAACCGCGTCCATGCTGGGGCAAAGCACAGAGTGATCCTGATGGGAGCCAAGGAATAGTGGGAAAAGAGAGGCAAATGAAGGTGCTGGGAGGGGCAGAGGTGCATTGGTGCACTGGGAGGTGCTGGTGCTGCCCCTCGGGTGTCCCCTTGCGCCTGGGCTGAGACCCCCCCAGGGTACGGATCTCTGCTGCCCACAATGTCACTCTCTGGTTTGTTCCCACCTTCCAGAGCAATCATGTCCCCAGCATGGCCGTGTCCCCACCCGAGGACGGTAGGTCTGGGGGGGCTGCAAGTGGGTGCAAGGGGTGAGGGGGTGTCAGTCCTCTGCAGCCTGGGCCCAGTGCTGCTGGTCCAGGCAGGATGGGAGCTCTGGGCACCGGCGCTGTGAGGGTCCTGCCCGGTGTCCTGGTTACCCATGGCAGGGATGGGTCACCCCATCCCAGCACAGTGGGGTGCCCAGGGAGCTCCCTTGCTGCAGGCTCAGGGGGCACCGTGGTGCTGGCGCTCTATGACTATGAGGCGATGCACACCGGGGACCTGAGCTTCCAGAAAGGGGAGAGGATGAAGGTGCTGGAGAAGTAAGTGCTGCCTGGGCTCCTGAAGGCTTCGTGGTGCTGTGGGGGTCCTGAAGGCTTTGTGGTGCTGTGGGGGCTCCTGAAGGCTTTGTGGTGCTATGGGGGTCCTGAAGGCTTTGTGGTGCTATGGAGCTCCTGAAGCTTTGTGGTGCTGTGGGGGCTCCTGAAGCTTTGTGGTGCTATGGAGCTCCTGAAGCTTTGTGGTGCTATGGAGCTCCTGAAGCTTTGTGGTGCTGTGGGGCTCCTGAAGGCTTTGTGGTGCTGTGGGGGCTCCTGAAGCTTTGTGGTGCTGTGGGGGTCCTGAAGGCTTTGTGGTGCTGTGGGGGCTCCTGAAGCTTTGTGGTGCTGTGGGGCTCCTGAAGCTTCATGGCACTGCCGGAGCTCCCCATGGGCTCTGCCCTGGAGTTCCCAGCACTGCCCAGCGCCATGGGATGCCCCAGGGCTGTTTCTGTCGCAGGTCAGGGGAGTGGTGGCGAGCGCAGTCGCTGGTGACGGGGCACCAAGGCTTCATCCCCAGCAATTACGTTGCCCGAGCTGACTCGCTGGAGACAGAGGAGTGAGTCCAGCTCCCGGTGGCACATCCCAGTGCCGTGGTCCCACACTGCGGCTGCTCCCGCGCCAGCCTCAGCTCCCAGCCCCATCCCGTGGGTCACTGCTTCCCGCAGGTGGTTTTTCAAGGGCATCAGCAGGAAGGATGCGGAACGGCAGCTCCTTGGTCCTGGGAACTCGGTTGGATCCTTCATGATACGGGACAGTGAGACGAGCAAAGGTCTGGAGGGTGCCCGCAGCGGTGGCCCTGCTGGGTGATGGCACCGTGCAGGATGGATGGCACAGGGATGTGATGCCCTCACCCTCCCTGGACAGGCTGCTACTCACTGTCAGTGCGGGACGGGGACGGCACGGTGAAGCATTACAAGATCCGGACGTTGGACAGTGGCGGTTTCTACGTCTCCCCTCGCAGCAGCTTCGAGACCCTGCAGGAGCTGGTTCAGTACTACAGGGGTGAGCCCTGGGGTGCCTGGATCCGGCATCCCGGATGGGGCTTTGCCCCTGAGCTGAGCTGCTGTGGGGCAGGCGGGGCCGTGCAGAGGCCATGGGGCTCTTGCCCATCGCCGCTGGGCTCCTGCGGTGGCTCCATCCGGGGTGCGCGGTGAGGATGGGACCACCCCCGGGCGCAGGGGCTGACTTCTGCAGGCTGTCACATCTGGGGACATCAGAGCCCCCAAATACCTGCAGAGCCCAGGACCCCACACCGGGGCTCTGAGCACCAGCACAGGGCAGTGCAGAGCGGCGCTGTCGGTGCAGTGGCTGCTGTTCAGTGTGTCCCCAGGGTTGGCAGCGGGGTGTGTGACACCGGGATGTGCCCTATGGCCATGGAGGCTGCATGGACCCCCAGTATGAAGCACCCCATGAGAGGGGCGAGCTGATGGCTGTGGCTGCTCCCCGCAGGGCAGAGCGATGGGCTGTGCCAGAAGCTCACCTACCCCTGCTGCGTGCCCAGACCCCAGAAACCCTGGGAGAAAGATGCCTGGGAGATCCCTCGGGAGTCGCTGAGGCTGGAGAGGAGGCTGGGAGCCGGGCAGTTTGGAGAAGTGTGGATGGGTGAGAGGGGGGCAGCGGGGAGGAAGGTGAGGGGGTGGTGAGGGATGAAGGGTGATGGATGGGAGAGGAGGTGGAGGGGTGGCGGGGAGGAGCAGGCAGGGAGGGAAGGACTTGCAGGAGGAGCACAGGGAAAAGGAGGTGGCCTTAATGCAGGGACTACTTAGGGCCGGGTCCATGGGGACAGCCCTGGGCTGCAGCTCCGTCAGCAGGACTGGGAGTTCTGGCTGCAGAATGCAAGGCCTGGGCACTGGGAACGGTCTCTTGTGCATCTCCCAGCTACCTACAACCAGCACACCAAGGTGGCGGTGAAGACGATGAAGCCGGGCAGCATGTCTGTGGATGCCTTCTTGGAGGAGGCCAACCTGATGAAGACACTGCAGCACGACAAGCTGGTGAGGCTGCACGCGGTGGTCACCAGGGAGGAGCCCATCTACATCATCACCGAGTTCATGGAGAAAGGTGATGCCCACGTCCCTACACGGTGGCACCCAGCGATGGCGCAGCAGTGACAGTCCCTCCTGCACCCCCGGGGTCAGCCATGGGCTCTGTGCTGCCTCCTGGGACCCTGGGAGTGGGTCCGGCTCCTGCCATGGCACATCTGAGGGTGCTGGATGGGGGCTGCAGGGACAGCCCTGGGAGATGGAGGGATGGGGATGGGACAGACAAGGAGGGCACCTCCACGGTGTGGCCGCTCTTCCCAACCCATGGTAGCGGGATGGGGGCTCGGGTGCGCTTCCTGACCGAGTCCCCCCATCGCGCTCGGCTCCCGGGGCCCTGAGCCGCCCCCTCCCCGCCCCATAGGGAGCCTCCTGGATTTCCTGAAGAGCAGCGAGGGGAAGCAGCAGCCGCTCCCGGCGCTCATCGACTTCTCCGCGCAGGTGAGGAGGGTGCGGAGCTGCCCCAGCTCCCTCCGCCCGGGCACTGATGAGAGAGGAGCGCAGCATCCCGGCTGGGACCGGGCCGAGCCCGGTTGGAGCAGGCAGCACCGGGCCGGTGGGATGCAGGGCAGGAGCGGGCTGCCCCGTGCCCCGGGCAGGATCCACCTCCGCTGCAGCTGTCCAGGAGGAAATCTACAGCACGAAGTTGTGCTCCCAGGGCCACGCTTTGCAGAAGGAACGCGTTGGTACCCCCCAGGAACGCCTGCGGGAGGTCTGCGGTCACACAGTCCCCTCCCTGCCCTGGGGCCGTCGGGGCTGCGGGGCAGGAGGGCTCCAGGGAATCCATAGCAGGAGAGGGTTTGAGTACAGCTGAGAGCGCTGCGCATCCAGCGCCACGTGTGCGCCCCTGTCCTGCCCCGCTCTGCAGTGTCCCCGTGTGCAGGGACCCTGGGAGCTGAGCGTGGGGCTGCTATGCCGTGCTGCTTGGGTCCTGAGCAACAGGAAAGGACAGGAGCTCAGGCCCTGGGCTTACACCAGGTCCCTGCCTGTGAGGCGGCTGTGCCAGGGCTGCAATGAGCCCTGACTCCTGCACCACCTGCGCGCAGGAAGCTGGCTCCTGCAGGCAGCTCATCCCTGCTCTGAGCACCCATGTGCGGGCAGCAGGGCTGGCATCCAGGCTGGGGCTGAGTCACTGCGAGCACAGCAGTGTCTGTGCTCATGGAGACAATCCTGCTCCTGCAGCCCTGCTTTCTGCTGTGTTTGGTGTGGGGAGCTCTGAGCTGCTGCACCCTACCCTGGCCTGGCTGGGCAGGCGTGATGGGGATGGGGGGTGTTCCCTTCGGCTGCTCCAGCCCCTTCCCTCATGGGTGCTGGTAGCATCCAGATATGGGATAATTCGGCACAAATGGGGTCATCTCTGCATGGATCAGGGTTCCTCACCCTCCTTGAGAGACCCAGCACTGTGCTATTCTGCCCTCACCCTGGAGGCTCTGCAGTGCTGCTGTTCCCTTGGTGTAGGGAGGGAATCCCTCCCTGCTCCCCTCAAGTTGATGTATGTAGAGACTGATCTCGTGTTGCCTCTGAACAGGGGATGATTTACTCCTCATCTGCATGGCCAGGGATGAAGCAGCTGCACCCTGACCTGCAGCATCCTCAGAGGTGCTCATGAGCACATCGGCTCCTTGGGTGCCACTTCTTGGCGCTTTTCTGCTCCAGAGTGGTGCTGGGCTCACCCACAGCCTGACCCCTTCCCTGCACAGAGAGCAGGGTCAGCCCCTGCTGCCACTCTGCTCCTGTTGCCCCTCCACCAGCGCTGCCCGCAGGCAGCTGATCTCCTTCCCTTCCCGGTAACCCACACGGAGGGCGTTGTGCTATTTCAAAGAGCCTCTTTGCATGTTGTGTTCCCCCTTTCTGCAGATTGCAGAGGGGATGGCATACATCGAGAAGAGGAACTACATCCACCGAGACCTGCGAGCTGCCAACATCCTGGTGTCAGCAGCGCTGCTGTGCAAGATCGCAGACTTCGGGCTGGCCAGAGTCATTGAAGATGATGAGTACACAGCCCGGGAAGGTGCGGGGACTCCCGGCCCTGCTCTGGGGTGCTGAGGGTTGTGGGATTCCCTTGAAGTCACCCTCCAAGGTGACAGCCCTGTGCAAGGCCCCATGGGGATGTGCTGTGTAACCGGGCACAAGAGGGAAGCTCCTCATTTGCATCACTCCACATCTTCCTCTTCTGTTTGTTTGGTTCTTGTTCCCCATATTTCCCCACCACTTTCTCAGCATTTGGGTTACAGCTCTCGTTTCCCATGGGATCTCTTTGTCAGGTGCCAAGTTTCCCATCAAATGGACTGCACCAGAAGCCATCAACTACGGCTCTTTCACTATAAAATCAGATGTTTGGTCCTTTGGGATCCTCCTAACCGAGATCATCACCTACGGGCGCATGCCCTACCCAGGTACCTTCCTTCAGGGGGAGATGGTGCTGTCCAAAGCAAGTAAATGCTGCCACAAACAGACTGTGATGGAGCTGGGGTAGCAGAAAGGGCTCTTTGGGATGTCACTGGAAGGAATGGCTCATTGAAGGCTCAGCGGATGGAGGAGCACAGCCTTTGTTTATTAAATGTATACATAACTGTTATAATTCCCACCTGATTAGCCCAAGTGGGTACAAACCTGTGTGCCACAGCTCACTCGGCACCTCGATTCCCTGCATATTTCTGACCAGCTCCCCCTTCCCAACCCTCCTAAGCTCTCCTTTTTCTTCCCAGTGCCACTGCCCAAAGTGTGGTTGGAAGGTTTGGGGTTTTCATTGCCTTTAACGAAAGTGGTGATAAACCAAGCACCATTCACCAACCTGCCCTGTTCCTCCAGGGATGACGAGCGTGGAGGTGATCAGAGCACTGGAGCGTGGGTACCGGATGCCCCGCACCGAGAACTGCCCCGAGGAGCTCTATGATGTTATGCTGAGGTGCTGGAGGACCAAACCTGAGGATCGGCCCACCTTCGAGTACGTGCAGAGCATTCTGGAGGACTTCTTCACTGCCACAGAGAGCCAGTATCAGCAGCAGCCGTAACGCGGGCAGCCTGGGGAAGGCGGTGGATACCCCACACTGTGCACGCTGTGCTGGTGGCAGTGACCGCAGGCTCCCTGCTCTTCCTATCCCGCTTGTGATCTGCCTGCTCACACCTTCCTCTGCCTGCCTGGCAGGAGGAAGCCAGATGAAGGGAGACGTGACCCAGGCGTATGCCTTGTGCCTTTCACGTGTGCCTGAGTGTCCTCAATGCAGCTGCTCTGGAAAGCACTGGCTGGGCAGTGGTGTGTGCCCCAGTGCCATCACATGAGGAGGGCCATGACTGGGCCTGTTCCAGCTGCAAAGGGACAAATACGGGTTATTATCATTAATCTTACCAGGCTGTTGGCAGCAATAGGTGCTGCGCTGCACTGGCCCCGTGCATTGCTGCCATGCTCCAGGTGTGCTGTTTAGGACCCATGTCCCTTGGTCCCTGTGGATTCCCATGGGATGCGTTGCAATGAACCCCTCAGCTCCTCCTCATCCATGCTCCTGGTGTTTGAATGTCACGTGCTGCAGGACCCACCTCCCTCCTGGAGGGCCGCAGCCTCAGCAGCAGGCCCGGCACCCCTTGCACTCACTCTGTGGTGGTACCTTCAGCATTTAATAACGGGGTATTTGGGGAAAGGCAAGAAGGAGCGCTTTGTTTCTATGGGCTCGCCCTGTGCGTCCTCCAGCAGGGCCCTTCCTGTCCTTACGTTCTCCTTCTACAAGGAGGCAAAGTTCGGCGCTTCTGAGCTTCAGTGCTCACGTTGGGAGCTGCTTTCTGTAACCAATTAAGTACTGCTCAATAACCCCTTCACCTTGCGGCGCTCCCGCCGTTCGCCAGCCCGGGCCGCGCACGGAGCGGGGTCGGTACCGCCCCGAGCCCCGCACCGCACATGGAGCCCGCGGCGTCGTGGTCGCTCTCCGCGCGAAGGCCGCTGTCCTCAGCAAAGATGGTGGCGCTGCTGCCCTCCCCGTTCCCTGCGGCCCCGCTGGGCAGGGCCCCCCCGGCACCGGAGCTGTGACCCCGGTCCCGCTCGGCGGCAGTGCTGGGCCCGGCCCGGTCCCGGAGCTCCGCGCTGGGCCCCGCGCTGCGCGG
>JASSUY010015124.1:0-11892 GCA_032466535.1 Forpus xanthops
CTGCTCTATGGAAGGTGTCCCTGCCCATGGCAGGGGTTGGAGCTGGAGGAGCTTTAAGGTCCCTTCCAACCCAAACCTCTGTGGGGTTCTGTCATTGTTGTGCTTCCTCCACTCTCCATCTTTGCTGAAGAGGAGTTCAGGGGGTGATGAACATCCAGAGGCTGCACCACAGCTCACAGCTCCCCCATTTCCCTCCCCATCCCTCCCATCACCCCCAGTCGAGCCCTCCTCAATCACCATCAGGCAGATCCAGCCTTTTTGGGGCAGAGGAGAGCAGCGGATGCTCATTAAGTGCCTGATTCCCTTTTCCATATTAATTACACACTGCTGAGGTCACTCATGGAGTCACAGTGACATGAATGTTCTGGGTCTCAGCCCAGGTAGGACACAATGGCTGCCAATAGGAGGAGTTCTCCTTACTCCCTCTGCTGCTGGTTTCATTGCTTTCTTGGATGGAAAGAGGCCGATGAGCCACAGGTGGCAATGATGGATCCCTTTGGGCTCAGGCTGTGTCAGGATCCTGCTCTGCACCTCAGTGCTGTGTGGTCCAGCGCCGCAGCTGAGCCCCTTTGGGGTGGTGGGTGCTTTTGTGCCCCCCAGAGTTACCCCCTGGCCTGGCCCATTGGTGTCCCAGCATCCCCTCCTGGACCACCACCAATCAAAGCAGCATCCCTCCAAACCAGCGTCTTCCACGTGAGCATCCTACCCTAAACCAGCATCACTCCAAAGCCAGCACGCATCACCCTCCTCCCCAAATCTGCATCCTTCCCAAAGCAGCATCCCTCCAAAACAACACCCCCCTCTGAGCCAGCATCCTCCGCATGAGCATCTGGCCACAAACTTGCATCCCCCCATTGCCAAGGCAGCATCTTCCAGACCTGCATCCCTCCCAAAGCAACATCTTCTAAACCCGCATCTGTCCCTGCCCAGCATCTTCCAACCCTGCATCCCTCCAAACCCAGCATCTTCCAACCCTGCATCCCTCCAAAACCAGCATCTTCCAACCCTGCATCCCTCCAAAACCAGCATCTTCCAACCCTGCATCCCTCCAAATCCAGCACCTTCCAGTCTGGCATCCCTCCCAGAGCAGCATCTTCCAAACCTACACCTTTTCCAGCCCAGCACCTTCCAACCCTGCATCCCTCCCAACCCATCATCTTCCCCTCCCTAAACCCACCCCCCCCATGTCCATCCATGCAGTGCCCCTTGGAGCAGCTTGGGGGGTGCGGGTGGGATTCACCATCCCTGAGCTCAGCTCCAGCACTGAATCATCTGTCACAGATTTGCTTGGATGCGATTTGGGGAGGGAAAAGAAGCAGCAAAGCAACAAAACAACAACCCAGCCCTTTCCTTCCTCCTCCTCCTCCCCTGGGAAGGGGTGACAGCAGCATAAATAGCAGCGTGCACAGCACAGGGCCAGATGCAAAGCGAGTGGTACCCGCGGCACCATGGCAGAGCCTTCGCTGCCCCTCTCCTTCCTCTGCCTCCTCGCTTTGTCCTCCGCGTGCTACATCCAGAACTGCCCCCGGGGTGGCAAACGGGCGCTGAGCGACACAGCCCTGCGGCAGGTATGGGGTGGGATGGGGTATGGGATGGGGATTTGGGAGCACAGGGAAGCTCTGTGGGATGCTGAGGCTCCCCATCACCTATTGGCTGTGTCATGTGCCCAGGGCACCAGCTATTTGGGAGGGTTGGGGGACGTGCCCACAAGTGGAGGGTGAGCACCCTGAAATGCTGTTGTCAGCACAAGCTTGGACACAGCAGAGTGAGGGACAAGATACATCCATGGAGCACAGGGGGGCAATGGGGAGTGCCTAAAGCAGGGCCGGGGCTGCAGCATGAAGGCACACTGCTGGTGATGGGGACAGATCACCCTGTGCTGGGGTGACACCTCCATGGGCTGGCAAAGCACTATGAGAGTGCAAGAGGAGTGTGAAGGATGGGGAGTAAGGACGTGATGGGCCAAGGGGAATGGTTTTATCTGCCAGAGGGGGGAATGAGATGAGCTCTTGGGCAGAAGCTGTTCCCTGTGAGGGTGCTGAGATACGGTGCCCCATCCCTGCAGTGCTCAAGGCCAGGTTGGACACAGTGCCTTGGAGCAAGCTGCTCTATGGAAGGTGTCCTGCCCATGGCAGGGGTTGGAGCTGGAGGAGCTTTAAGGTCCCTTCAACCCTCCCCATGCCGCGGTTCGGCTCTGACCGAAGCATCTCCTCCCCGCTCAGTGCATGCCCTGCGGCCCCGGCAACAGAGGCAACTGCTTCGGGCCCGGCATCTGCTGCGGTGCGGAGCTGGGCTGTTACCTGGGCACGGCGGAGACCCGGCGCTGCTCTGAGGAGGATTACCTGCCGTCCCCGTGCCGGGCGGGCGGGCAGCCCTGCGGCAACGGCGGCCGCTGTGCCGCGCCGGGCATCTGCTGCACCCCCGGTGAGAAGGGATGAGGGATGGAGGGGTCGGGACCACGGAGAGCGGTGGTGCGGGTCAGGCGGCAGCGAGGGGAAGGAGGTGCGGAGCGGTGGTTGGGGATAACTGTGCCCGGAGAAGATGCGGCTGCCCCATCCCTGGTGGGGTTCAAGGTTGGACACAGGGGTTGGAGCATCCTGCTCTATGGAAGGTTGTCCTTGCCCGTGGAACTGGATGAGCTTTAAGGTCCCTTCAACACAAACCATTCCATGCGGATTTGGGGCTCAAAGCTCCTTCCTGAGCCACCGCAATGAGGGATTTCCCATCGAGGAGAGTTTCATTCCTCATGCGCTGGGAATTCCTCTGCCCGCCCCACTCCCTGCTTAACAGAGGGACTAAAACCGGAGCATCTCGGGTGCCACCACCCCCTTCCCCACCACTCCTGCTCCTAAATAACCCCAATAACCTATCCCTGACGCACTGCTTTCCATTGAAGAGACCTGTGCCATGGACACCGCCTGCCTGGATGAGAGCAGCGATGGGGCTCAGGAGGTGGCAGAGAAGAACCTGACGGTGCTGGACGGTTCGGCTGGAGACCTGCTCCTCAAGCTCATGCACTTGGCAAACCGGCAGCAGCAGGGCAAGCATCCCTCCCTCTGAGCCTGGGGGGTGTGTGTCCCCTTGGCCAGCATCAGCACCCACACTCCAGCCTTGTAAATACCTGACCCAATAAAAGCCCTCGTGCACTGTGGTGGCTTCATCCTGGCTGATGGAAAGGGGTCACGGGGGGCTCCAGAGGACACGGAGGGGGTAGGGATGGATGTGGGGCAGCACTGGAGGTGGGCAGGTCTCCTCTGTCCCCATTCCCATCTATTCCCATGCTGTTTGCTTCCATCCTCAGTGGTTTTGCCTGGATTTGTCCCTGTTTGTACAGTGCTAAGGACCGGCAGCTCAGGCAGAGCTGCCCTTTGAGTCCCACTCAATAGCCCCGGAACACCCATGGGTGCTGAGCTCCCAGCATCCCCAGTGATGGGGACAGTGATGGGATGCGCTGCCATCCTGGTGCCTCTGGCCAAGACCCCTCCTTGGGGCAGCTTTGGGGCCTCGTTGCCTTCAGGAACCATCACAATGAGCTGCTCCAAACTCATCTCCTAAAAATGACAGAAAACATGGAAAACCATCCCAAAACCCCCTAAAATCAGGAAGATTTGGGTTCTCAAATTCACACAACCCCTGGGGCTGGCGGAATTTCCCTTCATCATCATCACCACGCTTGGGTGATGATGGATCAGCCTCGGTTATCCCACCCTCACCCCCTGTTTGGGATACTGTTATCCCAACCCTCTCCCCCCAGGTCTCTTACCCTGCGGGGTCCCTGCTCCAGGCTCTCTCTGGGCTGGGATCTGGGGACAGCTCATCCTTTATAAGGTCCCTGTGGGAGGTGGCACCTTCGGGAGGTGGAGCTCTGCCATTCCAGTGGGTCCCATCCTGCACCTCACAGGGGCACAGGATTGACCCAGCACCTGCTCCCAGCAATGAGCATCTTATCCCAGCCCTTTGGGAGACCCCAAATCACCCCCAGAACCATTGGGAAAGGTGTAACAGCAGCCTGGATGGATGATTCCAAGCTGGGAACACATGAGACGAAGGAACTGGGCTGTTAAGCTCAGTGCTGAGTCCCGGGGTGCAGGATGTGAACCCCAACATCTCCTGCAGCATCAGGGATGTGTGGCTGAGCTGGGATGTGGGATGCTGAGGGCAGCTTGGGCATTGGGGCATCAACATCCCAAAAAGCACCAGGAGCTGATAACTGAGGGGTTTTTCCACACAAGACACATCCCAATCCTGCCCATGGGGGGTCAGGGCACCCCCAGACCCATTTGGGGTGCTCCAGGAGGATGTTTCCCCCCTCCATCCCATCCCACAGCTGGGACTGAGCTGCTGGGATGCTACAGGACTGGCGCTGAGCCTCATTTCCATCCCATTACCATGGATACCGGTGCCTGGCTCATCCCCAGGGCCCTGCTGCCTGACCCCTGCTGTGTGAGCAGGACCTGGCTGCCCTCAGCACCGGCCACTGTGGCCCCAGTAAGTGGCACATTGCAAAGCAAGGCGGAGGGGAGGAGGAGAGGTCGCGGCTTTCCGGCTCCACGCTGCCTGATTCCCAATTAAGGAGGTGCAAGGAGGGACTGGGATAATGGCCTCAGCATTAGGATTTGTCCACAGCAGGGGGACTGATGAGGCTCTTAATTGTGGTAACGAAGGCAAAGGGTTGGGGTGAGCAGGAGCCTGGGCAGCTGCATCCTCGGTGCTGGTTCTCCAGGGGCCCATTGGTGACGTGGTCCAGGGCATGGTGGTCAAGCTCCAGAACAGGAGTTAACAGGGAAATGTGGAAGTTGAGGCCTTGGCCAATGGGGTTTGGTGTTTCCAGGCTCCCTCAGTGCAGTCAGGGATGGGATTGCGGTCACCATTATCCCAAAGCAGATTGAACATTGAGCATCTCCCAACACAGGCAGAGATGGGTGGGAAGGACCCATCATTTCCCACCCCAGATCCCATGGATGATCCCAGTGGAGGACTGGGGTTTGTTTTGCTCCCACCAGAAGGGATTTTGAAGCCAAGGGAAGCACAAAGCCCCTCTCACCCCTCCCCTCCCTCCTGTTGCCTTTTTCCATCCCAAATCACACCAGAACGATCCCAATCAGACCATTGAGCAACAAACCACAGCCTGAAGGGATCGGCACAGAAGGGCCCCAAACTGATCCACAACCTCTGCACGTATCCCTCCCTGTCATGGTTGGCCTCATCACCAAGGAGCAAACCAACACCTTGGCCTTGACCTCACGTCCTTGACCTCTGGCTATTAGCAGAGCCCTTGGTGTGGGAAGCAATTCCTTGTGGTTCTTAAGGGAGACGGGTGACGCCGGTGCCGGAATGTGTAAGCAGGAGCTGGCACTATATATCCAGGGCTGCTTTTCCAGAGGGGAAAGCTGGGAAGCTTCCCAACCCTTAGTCATGCCCTGCAAGGCGCTCGCTGTCTGCCTCTTGGGGCTCTTGGCTCTCTCCTCTGCTTGCTACATCCAGAACTGCCCCATCGGGGGCAAACGCGCTGTCCTGGAGATGGATATCAGGAAGGTAAGTCCCATCCTTTCCTTTTCCCAATGTCCCTGGGTATCCGTGAGGGAAGACGCTGGTAGAAGGTGGGAAAAGACCAAGGGAAAGGCTCAAGTGCAGCGCGCTGATTGGAGGTGATCCCGGTTGACTCTCCCCTATGGTTGTTCCCAAGCAGTGCCTGCCCTGCGGTCCCAGGAACAAGGGTCGCTGCTTCGGACCCAACATCTGCTGTGGGGAGGAGCTGGGCTGTTACCTGGGCACCTCGGAAACGCTGCGGTGCCAGGACGAAACCTTCCTGCCCACCCCCTGCGAGGCGGGACACAAAGCCTGCGGCAGCGGCGGAGGGACCTGCGCGGCCCCCGGCATCTGCTGTGGCACCGGTGGGTCTGAGGTTGTGATGGCAAAGTGGGAGAGGGGACGTGTCCCAAGGGATCTGCTTTGTCCTGGCCATCTGCTGAGGGAGCTGGGGGGTATTTAGGCTGGAGAAGGCTCAGGGGGGACCTGATGGCTCCCTACGAGTGCCTGGGAGGAGGATGGAGCCAGGAGGGGGCTGCACTCTGCCCCCAAGGAACAAGGGATGGGACAAGAGGAAACGGCCTCAAGCTGCACCAGGGCAGGGTTGGATGGAGCTGAGGAACAATTCCTTCCCCAAAGGGTGCTCAGCATTGGAACTGCCCAGGGCAGTGCTGGAGTCACCATCCTCCCAAGTGTTCACACACCATGGAGATGAGGCCTCAGTGCCATGGGTCAGTGGTGGCCTTGGCAGTGCTGGGGTGAAGGTCAGGCTGGATGAGCTTAAAGGGCTTTTCCAACCAAGCTGAACCCGTGACCTGTCCATCCACCCAGGGCAGGATGGATCCCAACACCAGGGATGGTGATAACAGACCTTGAGGCTTCAGGGATGGAAGCAAGCAGACAGCAAGCAGGGGGCTGAGCAAGTAGCAGGGCTCCTGTGGCGCAGAGCAGTCCATGGCCCCTCCTGCTTTGATCACGCTTTTCCTGCCTCCTCCCTATGCCAGACACTATCAGAGATCCCACCATGGATCCTGGGGAGCTTCACGACATGATCTTGTTATTAAACTCCATGTAATTAAAATCCACACCGGGGGGGCTCTGAGGGCTGGTTCTGCTGTCTCACTCCATCCCCTTTCTCCCCCCATGCAGAGGGCTGCCTGGTTGACTCATCCTGCGACCAAGAGACGCTGTTTGCATAGACCCCCCCCCCGGGGAGAAGAATCCCTGCAGGATCCCTTATCCATCACTGCAGCAGCCCCACGTCGGGTCGGGAACAGATGAGGCCAAGTCTGTGACTCAGCCTGAAGTGATGATCTCCAATAGAAATAAAACTTGTACAGAAAAACAATCGCAAGGGGCTGTGGGGTTTATGTGATGAAAGGGTTTGGGTGCAGGCTCAGGAGGGTGGGATGGACGGAAAATGTGGGTTTAGGGAAGGGATGGGATCCAGAGGGACTGGGACAGGTTGGAGAGGTAGCATTGTGTGAACCTCAACACGTGCAATGTCCTGCCCCTGGGTCAGTTCAGTCAGAAGGAACAAACACAGCCTGGGGGAGACTGGAAAGAGCAGTCCTGAAGTGAAGGACTTGGGGGTACTGCATGACCTCATGGAGCAGGTCCAGAGGAGGCCACGGAGATGCTGCGAGGGCTGGAGCAGCTCTGCTCTGGAGCCAGGCTGGGGCAGCATGGGGGAGAGAAGACTCCTGAAGGGGAGACCTTAGAGCAGCTCCAGTGCCTAAAGGGGCTGCAGGAAAGCTGGAGAGGGGCTTTGGATAAGGGATGGAGGGACAGGACAGGGGAATGGCTTTAACTGCAAGAGGGGAGACTGAGATGAGCTCTGAGGCAGAAGCAGCTCCAGGTGATGAGTAAAATAAAGCTGAAGGGAAGGAAGAGACACATAAACATCAGTATCAGAAGTGATCCTGCATGTGTTCTCATTTAGCCACAGCCCAGATGTGCTTTAAACCCTTCCTTGCACAAACAGAACCAACAGGTCCCTCAGCCACAGCAGGAACCAGAGGTACAATGAATTCTCACCCCCCAACAACATAAAGTGGAGGGTTGGTGTTTCCTACTAAGCCACTCAGACCCGTTTCCCTTCATAAGCACCTAGAGGGGTACAGAAACAGCCCCAGCGAGTACAGAGCCAGGATGTGCCTTGGGATCATTCCTGCTTTCCACCCCCTACATGTTCGGTGTGAAAACAGGAGGGATGCTGTGGGAGGTGGAATCCCAGAGGCAGAGCAGGAAGCACATGAACACCAGCAGCTCCTCAGGCAACAGGGCTGAGACTCACTTGTTGTGAGCCCAAGTTTCTCCCTCACCCTGCTTCCCGCAGGCATTATCCCTTCAGAAGAAGCAGAGCTAGAGCCACAGGGGTGTTCTCCACCAATTCCATGTGCATTCATCCATTAGAAGGAAAGAAACCGGCTCCTAAGTGGAGCTGTTAGGACAACATCGTCCGCTTGACAATCCGCCCTTCCTTGTCAATGGCAAAGTTGTAGTTGCGGGGGTTGTCCAAGCATTCCTCGATCCGGGCATCCAGGTTCTCCAGGGTGATGAAGGTTTTGGCTTCTTCCTAAAGGAAGGACAAGGAGCAGCTCTTAACACAAGGAGGAGGCCCCACGGGAGCTGCTGGTGCTCTGAGAGGCCCTGAGGTGCCACCAGGATCTCACAGCAGGAGCTGCATCCAAGAGGAGGAAACTGTTATCCCCTCCCTTGGGATGATTCCACTGTTTTCAGAGCTCTCACTCAACCCCCATCCCATCCACACGCTGTCAACACTCCTGGAATCTGCCAACATATGGATCTCTGAGGGAAAAAGCCTCCAACTTCCACATGGCTCCCAGGAGCTGCCATCAAATCCCACACAGGCAGCGCTGTGCTGCTCTCACCTGGAGCCGGAGAACCTCCTTCTCTCTCTCCTTCAGGAAAGCCTCCCTCCTCCTGGCTTGGGTCTCGGCAGCTTTCAGCTTCTGCCTCCTCTCCTCTTCCTCTTCTTTCCTGAGTCTTTCCTCCCTGCCACAAGGAAAGGAGAAGAAAACAAGATGATTGATCATGCTCTGGGGGGTGGCATGTTGCTGAGACACATAATCCCTTGGGATGAAAAGCAGAGGCAGAACAAATGGGAAGGAACAGCACAGCTGGGATTGAGAGCCCGGGTTGAACTCAGTATGGGGACGGAGAGAATTCCATACTTCTCTGAGAAGGAAAATCTTAATGGAAAAGCTTTTAAAGAGACTGGCAATGACACAAGTGCTGCAGACCTGAGACCCAGCAGGGTCTGGCTCTGTTTGGTAGCTCCAATGGGATTCTTCCAGCAGGATGTGGAAGCTCGAGTGCTCCGGCTATGTGTATGGGACTGATGGGCTTTTCCCCGGGTTCAGCAGATGCTGATATACTTGGAAGCACGGACACACTTCCAATGTATACGGAGGACACTTCCCATGTCTGACCAGAGGATGGCGCGGGAGGGAAGGTGGAGAAACCTCCTCCCCGACACTGAATTCTGCAGGGGAGCAGGAGGCATCCGGAGCTCCGCGACCTCCCCTTCAGCACTGAGAAGTGACCTCTGCATGTACAGATGTAGGTAAAAAAGACGAAGTTTGGGGCACAGGATCTCAGCCTGGTTTGGGCTGGAAGGGACCTTAAAGCTCATCCAATTCCAAAGGGGCACCTTCCATAGAGCAGCTTGCTCCAAGCCCCTGTGTCCAACCTGGCCTTGAGCACTGCCACAGATAGGGCAGCCACAGCTTCTCTGGGCACCCTGTGCCAGTGCCTCAGCACCCTCAGAATGGAAATGCAGGAGTGAAAGATCAAATGTCTTTGTATAAGTTAAGCTGCCTCTAATTAAAGAGCACTGAGTTCTATGCAAGCAGAAGCTGAAGCCACAAAGGGCAAGAAGCTTGCAGTGATAAGAAGTTTGCTTTAGAACAAGAGGAAACGGCCTCAAGCTGCACCAGGGCAGGTTTAGATGGAGCTGAGCAACAATTCCTTCCCAAAGGGTGCTCAGTATTGGAACTGCCCAGGGAAGTGCTGGAGTCACTCTCCCTGCAGGTGTTCACACACCGTGGAGATGAGGCCTCAGTGCCGTGGGTCAATGGTGGCCTTGGCAATGCTGGGGCAAGGGTCAGACTGGATGAGCTTAAAGGTCTCCTCTAGCCCAGTTGATTCCCTGCCTCCGTGGTGCTGACCTGCGCGCCCGCTGCCGTGCGTTCTCCTCCTCGTTCCAGGCCATGAGGCACTGATGCTCCTGCAGCAGCCTGGCCGAGTCCTCCTGGGTGAGAGCCTCCTGCTTCTTCCTCAGCACCTCGGCCCTGAACTCAGCCCTATCGGGGGGAACAAGCACAGGGGAGGCCAATTGGCTCCTGTTTGGCACAGAGTACCCGGGGGGCTCCTAAACCTGCCCACATGAGTCCCAGCCCCACCACACAGCCCCAGTCCTGCCCCGCTGTAATCCAGGGTATCCGAACACCCCTGCTGCAAAGTGGCTCCAGAGCCACCAAACGTTTCGTGCCCTACAGCAGCCCCACAACCACCCCCTGCCCCACCGCAGCCCCACATCCAACCCCACATACAGCCCCACACAGAATCATGGAACAGTTAGGGTTGGAAAGGACCTTAACATCACCCAGTTCCTACCCCTGCTATGGGCAGGGACACCTCCCACCAAACCATGCCACCCAAGGCTATGTCCAACCTCACCTTGAACACTGCCAGCGATGGAGCATTCACAACTTCCCTGGGAAACCCATTCCAGTGCCTCACCACCCTTACACTAAAGAATTTCTTCCTCAGATCCAATCTAAATTTCCCCTGTTTAAGTTTGAACCCGTTACCCCTTGTCCTATCACCACAGTCCCTCATGAAGAGTCCCTCCCCAGCATCCCTATAGCCCCATTCAGACACTGGAAGCTGCTATGAGGTCTCCAGCCTGAACAACCCCAACTTTCTCATCCTGTCTTCATGAGGGAGGCCCCGCATCCAACCCCTCCTCCAGCCCCACAACCCAGCTCTGCACCACAGCAGCCCAAAACGACCACAAGCCCAATGCTTCTCTGCTTCACAACTGCCCCACACCCAACCCCGCTTCCAGCCCCAAACCCCGCCGTGCCCCACAGCGGCCGCAACCCGCCGGTACCGGAGCGCTCCGAGCACCAGGCGGTGCTGCCGGTACCGCTCGGTGATCACCACCAGCTCCTCGGGGTCGACGGGCGGCGGCACCTTCAGCCGCGATGCCTTGGACTTGGCGGGGGGGTCGTGCCGCGTCTTGCGGCCCCGAAAAGGGACGAGCAGCGGTCCCCAGGAGGGCCCAAGGCCGAGGCCGGGACTGGGGCCCAGGACCAGGCCCCGCCGGTACCACCACAGCGCCCGCAACATGGCGGAGCGGGCCGCGGTTGTGGCGCACCCGGAGTGCGCAGCCCGCGGGGGGTCATGGGAAGGGGAGAGGCCGCGGGGCATCATGGGAAATGTAGTCCAAGGGGGATCCTCTGGGATGCGGGCAGCGCTTCCTATGGGAGGCGGTATCCTATGGGATAGCGACCCCGCGGGACATGGGACACACATCCCCACACACACCCAGTAGGATACAGAGCACCGCGGGATACGGACCCACACCAATGAACAAGGGCCGCTACCTACAAGACCGGGAATCCCATCCCGAGGGATACAGACCCCCTATGGAACAGCCGCTTCCCTCTGAAACATACACCCCGAGGGATATAACACCCCCAAAAAGGACAGCACCCCCAAGAACACAGCCGTTCCCTCCGGGACACGGCACTCCCCAAGAGACGGTGGTCCCCATGGGACACGGGATACAGGATATGGAACCCCCGGGATGTGGGACATGGGATACGGGACATGGAGCCCAGCAGGGCATGGGATACAGAACATGGAAACCCTGGGACGGAGGATGAGGGGTACGGAACTTGGAACCCCACAGGACACAGCTTCACCGGGACAAGGGACGCAGGACATAGAACGCCGGGACACGGGATATAGAACCCTCGGGACACTGGATATGGACCTTCCTAGGATATGGGGCATGGAACGCATATGGGGCCCCCGGACACGGCTCCCCCAGGATATGGGGCATGGAACCCCCTGGGACATGGACGCGGGATCTGGAACCTGCCGGGATGCGGGATACGGGATAGAGGACCCGGCGCACACACACACACACAAACACCCCCGCGATGGAGGACCCGGCGCACACACACACACACAAACACCCCCGCGATGGAGGACCCGGCGCACACACACACACACAAACACCCCCGCGATGGAGGACCCGGCGCACACACACACACACAAACACCCCCGCGATGGAGGACCCGGCGCACACACACACACACAAACACC
>JASSUY010015125.1:0-20903 GCA_032466535.1 Forpus xanthops
CTGAGGAAGAAATTCTTTACTGTAAGGGTGGTGAGGCACTGGAATGGGTTGCTCAGGGAAGCTGTGAATGCTCCATTCCTGGCAGTGTTCCAGGCCAGGCTGGACATAGCCTTGGGTGACATGGTTTAATGTGAAGCATCCCTGTCCATGTCAGAGGGTTTGGAACTAGATGATCTTAAGGTCCTTTCCAACCCTAACTGTTCTATGATTCTATGATCATCTCCACTTTTAGATCTGCTTATACTGTACCACTTATAGAAGTGGTTATTGTTCATTATCTTTGGCTTTAAAAGGACCATCTGCCATAGGGCACGTTGAAAATGAAATTTATTTCAGTTTCCTCTCTTTTATTGGCAGCTTCGTACATGGGCATCAGATTTGAGAGAGGGAGGTTTGAATGAAATTCAGATTGGCTAACGCAGAACCAATGTGTCTTTTCTAACCTTATAGACCTTCCTAAAATGAAGCATTTTATGTGATTCTTAGAGAGCGTATGACACCAAAACCCCCCTCTGAAAAGCTTGGTTGCATTTCTTTTATGCTTTAGACAGAGCAGGCATCAGTGACATTGATACATAATTTAGTCACCACCTTCAGGGTATGTTAAATTAGCAAATTCTCTAATTTGCTAGGAATTCACATAGATGAATTGATGATTAAATAGCTGATTGAACTGAAGAACCCAAATGGAGCAGTTTGTTGCTAATTTAAATGCCATCTATGTCTAGACCACTTTCCTTGTTACATTCTAATTGACCTAATTATTTCCAAAACCACTCTTTTTGTCATTTCTTTTGCATTTAGATCATTCTGTATGAGGATTGGATGTGGGAGGAGGGGTGTTGTGGTGTATTCCAATGGTATTTTAAGCAGTAACTTTGGATAGCAGCACCAGCAACTGGTTATGAAGCTGGAATGCTTTACGTAGACCAAGGCAGAAGATGTGAGGCTACCTGTTTGAACTTCGTAAAACCACATCCATGTTTATAATGTCCTAAGAATGAACACATCTCCAAAGAAGACTTCTCATTTTTAGTGGAGTTTCAATATTAGTGCTCAGGCATTTGATCAAGTTACTGTCATTCAACAAACTGATGCTTTTCAGCCCAACTGAGTGGGGAACTGTTATGATCATGTACACACTTCATCTCTTGTAAAGGCAGTGGAACTGCACTTCTTGTGGTGGAGAATGCAAATCTGAAATAGCACACAGTTCCTACAGAGAGCTATTGTTATTGCTTGTAGGAGCAAGAACCTGCAGAGTTACCACATCTCAGCTGACATGAGGAAGCTTGTTCACTCACAGGAACTGGATTGTGCATCTGAGCCCTGCAGAGACCTGGATTTCCTTCACATAATAGTATTATCTTTATAGTAGCAAGGACATCAGCTGCTGGATGAAAGAAAGCTGAACATTAAAATATATTTCTAATCCTCTAGAATGTTCATCTTTCATGTCAGAAAAATACCCAGACTGCCCATAGGCATTCTGTGTGGAGAATCTACCATAGTCACTGGTAAGCTGTTGCAGCCTTTCATCATCTGCTGTAAAAACATGCTTTACACATTTTGGCTGAACTGAAAACACTTCACCTTCCAGCTCCTGGTCCTGTTTTATCTTTGGCTGCTGGATAATCACCAAAAATTACATACAGTCATTGATGGAGCTGGAATGGCTGTAGTTATGTTTAACTTTTAGAGACAGGACTGGCAGACATCAAAATGTGTGACCAAAGCTCTGTCTTGTTTCCCTCATTCAGAGAGAGAAACTGAGGAGAGGGAAAGAAAAATTACTTGTCCAAGGTCCTACACAAAATCAGTGATGGTGCAAGTAGGGGTGCCTGGATGGCCTGGTTCATGGATTGTTTCATCAGTCAAGAATATTTTAACCAAAGTCCATGCTATCTTTAGCTTGTCCTTCACTGACTTTAGCTGAATTACCCCCTGGCTCAGGTCTGATTGCTGAGAGAAGAGAGTGAGGCTTAAGACGCATAAACCCACGTTTTGTTATCCCTGGTGGCTGCTTTGATTTTTCTCAGCTTTCTGTAGCTGGAAATGTGTCAGTCAGCTGCTGTGCCAGATGTTTCCCACAGACTGTCACATAAATGAAATAGCTGGAGCAAGGTAGCTGATTGCCAATTGGCTGCCAATGCCCACTGACTACATTTGGCAAACTAAGGCTCTGCTCTCCTTCCAGTCACCCTCAGAAGACCTGCGCATCCAAGAGACACAGAGCAAGTGGTGATGGGCCCAACGACTGAGAGAAGACAATTTAAGTGGCTACCCTGGACCAGGCTGCCCCTCTTCCTCATTCCTAAGCCTTCAGGACCCACTGACCGGGGCTGGTTGGTGTGGGTGCCTCATTTAGAGTCAGTGATAAAGACTTAGGCAGAAAGGCAGTTGCACTATGTGGGAAAGAAATAACCCAAAGCTTTTTGGTGTGAATAGTCCTGTTCCAAAAAAAAAAAAAAAAAAAACCACCTTCCAACTTCCCTGATAAAGCTTCTCCAAATCCAGAGTGCCAGGTAGGTGTTTCCTTCAGATAGGAGTAGCTGGACCTGGGACTTTATAGGAGGTTTTCAGCCTATAGAGCAATGGATATTTTCTGTTGTGTCAGACCATCAGAAATTTCTGTCATGTACTCATTTCTCAAATTAAGTGCATAAAAAGATGGTGCAGGCAGCCAAGTCTCACATAGATCCGGCCATGTACTGCCAAATCTTTACACACTGCCACTGGCCAATGCAACTGGCAGCCAAAAGCAGCTCACTGAATCCAGCAAACTCCTCTGGAGGTGGTGCGTGATACGCAGATGCAGAACATCCCACCTCCCCTGTGTACCACCAGCCAGAGGCTCTCTGGCATGTCCCCTGATTTCCTGATCCCACCATGCTACACTGACAGCACAGAAATTGGTGTTTTCCTTTCCTTGAGACATTCTCTCCCTTCCCACCCTTGGCTCCCTCAGTTCTTCTGGATTTCATCCCAGAAATAAACCTTTTTCTAGGTAATTTAGAGATCAAAATCAGTGCAACAGCAGCTGTATCCTTCCAGTGCCTTGTGTATTATTATGCACTGCACCTTCAGATGTATCTTAGGAAGTTTATGATTAGGAAATCAACCATCACTTGGAAACAGTATCCTACATAAGCCTTCTAGTTGCATCAGTAATCACTCCTCTGCCCATCACACACTTTTCCCTGCCTCTTCTGCTACTTTAAGAAGCTCTTTTCAGTGTTAGTAGTCCGCTCATTTTCTATGTTCAAATTGCAGATACATTCACAAGGGCTTTGCAGATAAATTTTGGGTTTTTTTTGTTTTCTTTCTCTTTTTCTTATCTCATGAGTTTTTCCCAAACCTGGAAACTAACATTCTTTTTGTGAACACAGTGTTTTTCTACAAACAGTATTTCTGCATGCAATTAAAAATCCCTGATTCTGTACATTTTATAAATAAAGCCTCTAGACTTATATTTAGATTACAATGATCTCTTGGGCCTGAACTGTCTTTCCAGTCTCTATTTATGAAGTACACAACACAACAGTAGCAATAAAAACAATGTCATCTAGTTGCATTCAGACAGCAAAGATCTATTATCAGCTATATCTGGATATCCTCCTTTCATCAGTGGCATGTGAAAAAAAACTTGCATGAAAATTTCCTACTGAGAAAAGAAGCATCAGATTTACAACAGCGAGGAATATTCTTGGGACTTTTCAGTTTTATTTGTTTTGTCATTGTTTTCATTGGAAAACTGGGCACCTTAAATCCCTCACAAAAAGTTCTGTTCGAAACAACCTTAGGGGCTTGGCACATTGAGGTAAAGAAAACATATTTTCTGGTTTCAGCCCAAAGCTACCAACAACAGAGGATGTTTTTTAATTAAAAAACAAAATTTTTTTCTTGCTATTCTTTTGTTTTTCAGCAAAAACTGCCAAACAATGTTTTCTTGCCAACTCTAGCACAAATAACCTCTCTTCTGGTTTTGACAACTTCCTTGGGATTATGTTGCTCTATTTCAAGTCCTTCCTTGTTTTCTTTCCTCTACCTTAATGCCAGCATTGGCACCAAAGCTTCCCTTAACGATGACATATGTTCCTCACTCATTCAAAATATGATCTAACTCTTTATATAGAGCATCTGTTTATTTATCTGTGGGACATGTGGCTAGAACATAAACTTCAATGAGCTGTGGGAAAGGCCAATTTTAAATATGAAAATAGAATAACATTGGTGTATTTACAGACACTCACAGCTCCCTAATTTGATTACTAGTCACAGAAAATGCTTAGACATTCACATGACAATCAGTATAAACATTATTCTTTCCATTGGAAAAAAAATTATCATAGCTGGACAAATAAGCTGAACCACAACTTGAAAATTAATGTAATTTCAAAATTGTCTTTGGAGGTGTATTTCAGTAGCAGTGCTTAATATTCTCAGCTGTCATCGACCATGCAGTAATTAGTTTTAGTTCTAATGAATATTTATTTATATGAGCAAGGTATAAGAATTGCAAATGTCATATGTATTTGACCACAGTTGATGATGATGATATTGTATGATTGCATGTATGTATTCATTATTATTACATGAATATTTCATAGATCAGTGTAAAATGTAATTACACCTGAGTATCTTTGCTTAATGTCAACAGTTTGATCAGGATTATCATAAATACAAGTTATTTTCTCAATATGGATCCAAGCTTCTCATCTTTGGTATCAGGATCAAGGTTATGGGGATCATAAATTATAGTAAGATGCTCAGGGTAGTTGACTTTTTCCATAGCTTGGATCACTCAATAAAAACTTTACTTAACTCAATGGCAAACATAGGAGAGGAGAGGGGGACAATCATGCTTAGTTTTCTTAAACGTTTAATCCTAGAATAATTAAAGAGATAGAACATTTAGTTGCTGAGTGTGATGCAAAGATCTGCAGTCCATTCAAAGACATTTGTCCATCATTCTTGCTGGTTTCAGGAAGAATCCTTAATACAAGAAATCTTTGTATCCTGTTGTCAGTAAGAATAAGATATTGTTTCATTGCATGCTAACACCTAAACTCTCTATTACATTAGTTGTTTACAAATTTCTTTGCCTGAAATGTTGGAAGTTCTCCACATCCCCTAATAATGAAAGATCAGAGAGAAAATAATGCACTCCTTCCTATTTTTGTCGGTGCTTACTTTGTTCCTTTGTTCATGTGTCCCACACAAAGCCATTTCTGTTTCCTCCATCAAGACAGTTTCACTTGCAGTTTCAGTATCTTTCTCACAAAGCAAGAGAAAACATGTTTTAAAAATGGGAAAATGTGATTGTGAAACCACAAACTTGTGTTTTGTATGAATGAGAGATGAATAAGAGAGCTATTGCACAGAAACCCCTTTAATAAAAGTTTTGAATTGACAAAGTCTTACTAAAGGCAAAACTCTTCACTTTTATACTCATACCAGCCTTGGTATCAGAACCCATGCACATTCGTGTGTGGGAAACAATTTCTCAATATTATTCAGCCACATAATTTCCCTTTTTTCTTGTGATTCCCCATTTTCAGCACCTTTTATTTGTTAGTACTGCTTCCCCAAATTGTCAATAATTTCTGAAATATATCTGCTGAGAGCCTACATCATGAGGATCTCACTTGATTAATCCATCAGTGCTGCACTGCCAAGGCAGCAGCATAGGACTCGATTCAGGTCCATTGCTGGCTTGCTCTGCTTTGAATGTTGCTCAGGGTTTGGGGGTTTTTGTAATGATGAAGGGATGGAGGGGAATGTGAGGTGGGAAAGAAACCCTTTCCATGGACAAGTTCACAGATAACTTGTTTTTTCTGAGCCCCTCAATTGTGAAGTTTGTGCTGGCATTTTCTACTAGAGGTCTTGCCAATCTGAATGATACAGACAGTTTTGCTTAGGACTTCACATTTACTTGCCTTTCCTGTGTGTAAGGCAGAACTTCATGTGCTCTTCAAGGGACATACTCCCACCAGCAAAACCTGCCGGTGCTGCTTCTGATCCCATTCCCCTGGGCATTATGGACCGAACCACATATGGAGTTCATGTGAGGTGGGCGGCTGAGGCATGAGAAAGGTTTCTGAAGTTCGAGGTACTGAGAAACCCCACAGAGGGTCATCTGCTGTTCAGAAATCTCTTCAGGGCCATGAGTGGTGTGCTCTCTTGGAAGAACTGATGGATTTTTCTTGCTTTTAGGAACTGATTTGTTTTTTAAGACTTCTGGAAAAAGAGGCAGGATTTGTCTTTCCCTGAAGTCCTTCTAAGTCATGTTGGCTTATGAGATTGAGATGGTTCCCAGATGTCTGGACTAAAACCACCAGCCAAGGTGACTGTATGCACACAGTTCGTCAACCATGATGTGCATAGTGCCTGGCAACTAGGCTTTGTAATACATTGAGTTATGGAAGAGAATGTCCAGGCCCAGTGTCTGATATTTACCTGTAAAAAGGCCACCAGCTACCAAAGCCTTGAAAGATGCTTGGCAGAAGATTGACAAGAGCCACAAGTTCTTCAGGCGCTGCTGATTTGGGAGATGTATAGAACTCCATGTTTCATCCTATGTGGGCTGTTTTTCTTGGCATAACAGGTTGATTTCAACACTTTGCTACCCCATAACCACTGCATAGCCAGCACCATTGTACCTTCAGCTGCTAAGCCTTTGGCTATTCTTAGTTTTAATCTTCCTATTGTTTTCCCTGTTTCAAACCTCAAAGGTCTGTTCTTTTATCTTTGCACTACTTCTTGTTCTGCAGCTGAATCTTTCCCTGGTGCTTCCCTGGTGCTTTGCATCTAAGGCACAACACAAAGACAAGCAATGCAATGTGCTTCCTCCTTATTATTATAGATTGATGTTGAAAGGAGTGCTGGATGTAAGATTTTAATCAAGAAACTGCAGCAAGTTTATGAGCAATATATATCTCTCTTAATTTGGCCAGCAATGAAAATATGTTTGGCAGGAGAAAGAAGAAAACTTCTCTCTCACCAATGTACTTTCCAACATGAAAAAAAGGATTTTGAATAAAGTGGCAATATGGATGCATTTGAAACTGCGAAATGTGATTCTTAATTGCTTGTGATTGTCTCTCCAACAACTGGTAGGTTAACCACGGCAGGCTGACAGCCTGTACTAACTGACAATCAATATTGTTGAAGCACAGAACCTTTGCCTGCGAGACACAAAAACATTTCATTTTCAAACACTACAGGACATCTGCTTCTAGAGAGAAAAAGTTGCTTCTTCTCGGCAATATGCGCCGACTTGTAACTTGCTTTTTCTCCTTGCTCAGAGGAAACAAAAGTCTTCTGTATATCATATGCTTTCCACTAATCTGGCAGCTATCCAGCGTGGGTTTAAACAGATGTTCTGGAAAAAAATATGGCATATACAAATGAGATGGAATCCAGCAACTCACTCATGGATTATTACAGATATAAAATACAAAGGGTTGAATTCTTCCCAGATACACGTCCTATATAATATTTGGCACTAGATGTAAGAACAGCACACAAACAAATCATTAATACTCTCATTATAATAATTATTATATATTTAGCTCAAAGACCCCAGGCTGGCTCAAACCCTTCTCATTAAATACTCTACAGATGCACTTTCAGGCTGACAAGTTTATTCAAATGGCTGCATGCACCAAAGTCTAAGATATGTAAGTAACTTTACTTGTGCATTTTCGCAGGATTAAGCCCCGCATATGATTATATTATTGTCAACAACAAGCAGTGAATGATTTGATGTTAAAGAATTTGAGTCTTACTGTGTGTAAGTCTACTAAGTCTTAGGGCTGCCACAGGGTTAGAAGCTCAGTGGTAGAAATCATATGGACATGCACTCCATAAATATATATTACACACAAGGCAATGAAACTGATAAAATTATTTATTTAAATGCCGAAAGACATCATATGGTCTACTGATGTGGAGGGCAATCACCTAAGGCCTGAGCTCTGGTAACGCTTCTGACAGGACCTGTAAATGCAGCTGGGAGGGGGGAGTGAGCGAGCAGAACTGTTTGAGGGCCTTAAACCACGACAAGCTTGTACTGTGAGAATGATGGGATGGGGGTGACGGATGCTGGCAACTTTGGGAAAGGCACAAAGAACTTGTTTTCAGCTTCTACTGGTATCATAGAGAGATTATGGCCTGATGGAGACCCTGGTCTTCTCACACTTCTGGGTGAATCCTTGACTCCCATATTTAGCCTGAACTCCTGATGGTTGGGAGTGAGCCTACCATAACCTGCTTTCCTCCAAAGCTTTTATTTTTAGCTTTTCCCATTTGCCACCCTCCCTCACCTGATTTCATCTGAATTTGAAGCAAATTTGCTTCAGGCAGTTCTGATGTCCTTTCAACTAAATGTGTGCTGTCAAAAAACAGACCCCCTTTTGATTACCCCTAGTGTGTAGCAACAAAGATCAGTACTTAATGGAAATAAACGAAAAATATCACGGTTTTTAGCATTAACAAAGGACATTTGATGACTTAATAAATAATTCTGATTCCTATTGTTCTTATTGCTGAACAAAATGTTGGGGAGATGCCACAGTGGAGAACAGGAATGATTTATTTGTCCCTGTTTTCCCAAATGCTTTTCTTTCAGTCTCTAACTTCTCATAATTTCATCAGCTTCAGAAAAGTTACAGGAAAATTAAAGTACACTAAATTCTAGCTTTTTTACCCCATACTTTTTGAAATGAGAGCTCACTTGATGGGTTGCAATGGAGGAATAATAAGAAAATGTAAATGGAAAGAAAGAACTGGGAAGGTTTTTTTTCACCTGGAGCCAAGATGAAACACTAAACATCAGAAATGTATGAAATCCAAGGATACCAGAAAACTGCCATCTAAGAAATATCCCAAACGCAACTGGAAAAGCTGCTGCATTTGAAATGCTATGAAAGAAATACAACCTGTTCTTCCCTTTCCCCACTGCTGCCTGTTGCTGCTGTGCATGCTTTCTGCCTGACTGCTGCAAAGGGCTAAGCTCAGTCTGAGAGCAGCACTTGGGAGCAGATGTTCTGGTGCTGGGAAGGCAGAGGTGATGGCACTGCCCATGCCAGCCTGCATCACTGCATGTACTCTCCCCAGTGCACACAGCCACATAAACCCACCCAGCATCCACAAGTACTTTATGCCTCTGTGGAAATGCTGGTGAACAGTCACACAGAGCTGGTTTCATTACATACTCTTGAGCAATTTTAACTACAGCAGAAGGAGCTGAACTGAACATGTGGGCTGACTGCTGCAAACTGCCTGATTGTGGTTACAAGCTCAAGAAACCAAGTGAAATAGAGAGCAAAGCTTGGTGTATCCTCTCTAAGCCAGTGAGCATGTCAGGCTTAGTGAGTTATTTAATGATATTTGACCCTCATCTTATATGAATAATATCTGCAAATACACCAGATCTCTTTGGAATTGTTTTTGGTTTAAAAGAATTTGCTATTTAGAGCATTTAAACCAGTGACTCCCTGGCTTGCTGTTTTGGCTGGTCACAGTGTCATGTTTGAGCTTCCCCATCCCCTGCCTCAAGAAACATTATTTCATCATAATCAGGTGTTTGTTATAGAAGCCTTTAAATACAACAGGAGAGAGCACTGATGCTATGAGCCTACTGCTGGGGGCTAGAAATGAGGATGATGCTAAAGCAGGGAAATAAGACAAAATTAAATGTAGAAAAAGATCCAATTTCCCAAATTCCACCAGCTATGTTTAGATTTCTCAGCAGCAGCCAGCTCGGCATTAGGCTAGTTCATGCGTGTGTTCTGCTCCATGTCACTGTATCCACCTGGTTGCTGGGGCAAGGCCAGTGACACCAGCAGCTTTAAGCATCCCAAAGGGTCTCCCTGAACAACGATGTCTGTTCTCTCTAGGAAAGAGCTCAGGCAGAACTACTTGCCTTTTTCACATCAGTCAAGTCACAGGAAGGAATCAAGAGGACGATGCTAGAAAAATCAGTGGCCACCACACCTACCTCCATCATTTCCACCATGTCTAGAGGACTTCTGCGCCTGCCACCAGCAGCAAAGCAAAAGCAAGCTTTCTGCCCTTTCTCAAGATAGTAATTTAAAAAAGGCCATCCTGGGCAGACCAAAGGTACACATAGTCTAGCGTCTTCTCTTCAACAAACAGCAGTGATTATAGAGAGCTGGATGTAAGATCAGGGTGAACAACCAGTGATACTTCCCCAGAATATTCTTCATGCTGTCGACACTGTGTGACATTCTAAGCTAAAACCAGAGCACTGAATTTAACAGCTTTTGGTGAACTTATTGACCGTTAAATTTTCTCATGGTCCTCCAAAACCATGCAGTATTGCTGCACTGAAGATGCTGTACAAGGAGATCCACACCTTAAGTACAATCCCATACAAAATCACCTCCTTTAATTCATCCCAAACTTGTCATCTTGCCAAGTTCATCTGCTGCTGCTGGTTCTTATCCTGGAAGAAAGAGGGAAGGACTGCTCTCCCTGTACTGATCTAATCCTGCAGGCTCCTGCCAACCCTTCCCAAGCTGTGTTGTACTGAGGCTGCAAGAGTCATCCCTCTGCAGCCGCCCTGAGACCATACAGGCTTATGAGTCAACATCCCACCAACCTGGACAGTAAGTTTGGGTTTGGGAATGGTCTCAAGCACAAGCTCAAAGGTAATCTCCTCTCTGATAAGATCTTAAACCTCACCAGGCAGTGTGGCTTAATTCACTGGTGCCCAAAACGAGCACAGGGACATAAGGCACTGCACAAGTGCCAGCAGTGTGCCACCAGACGGATCAGCCTGTACCCAGGCTCTGCATGTGTTTAGAGAGACAGCAATGTTCCACAGTCACAATTTTTTCTCAGTTTGCCCCCCCTTACCCCTCTTTCCTTCCAGACTTACTTTAAGGGAAGCAACCTTAAAAGCAGCTCCAGAAGTGAGCAGAGGCCGAAGAAGAAAGTCCCAGAAAACACATCTGGGCAGGGAGAGGTGGGAGGGAGGTATATGCCCGTTTGCACTGACACCAGCCTGCCTGAAAAGCGAACTAATATCATTTGTGCGGGATTTTCCTCCCCCTCCCGCAGATCAAAAGGACAGCAGCAATGCAATCTGCTGTTTGTGTAGGAAATGTGTCAGAAGAGGGAAGGAGGGGATACACATGGGAACATCTGCTCTAAGAAGCCACTTGAAAATTAACCATTTAGGTCCTGATCCAAGGAGCACCTGCCTAGTGCTAAGCTTCAATGACACTGGGGCTGTGCGTGCTCACGGCATCTTCTACAGAGTGCTGAAGGAAGATGAGGATGATGAGCATCCTTCATTTTTCTCCGATGGTGCTTATGAAGGCAGATAGAGCCCTTCCCGGTGCGGCTGTCACTCCGATGGCTGCAGTGAAGATGTGGAAAGAGCTGTGCATGGCCAGAGTCACTCATCTCTCTCCAGGCATACCTGGACAAGTGCAAGATTCATATTTTGGCTCCCTGAGTCGTTGGTGTCAAGTGCAGGGCACAGGAGAGATTTGTCTCATCTGTCTGCAGGGATTTAAGCACCTAAAACTTCCCTTCTGCTCTTCCCTCCTCTTTCTGCTTCACCTGCACCCAGAAGCCCTCAGCTGAAGAACCCATCACAGAAAGCTGAAGGTGGGAGCAACACACCCTGGGTTTTCTCTTCTGTTTGTGGCTATTCCAGGTGCCCTGGTCACTCACAGCTGCCCCTTGTGACCTTTGCACGAAATCTTGTCACCAGAATAAAGTATTTGCTGACCTGGCTTTGTAACACCACCACACATGAGATGAGTACGGGGAGGAGAAAAGCAAGGAAAAAGGTCGCGTTCCTTCTTCCTCCTGCGCATAAAATTAAAACCCTCACATTGTCCCGGTGCAACTGAGTGGAGCACAGAAGGGAAAAAACAGTCCCGTGTTGTCCTAGGCCAGGCGCCAAAACAACTCGGGCCACTTTGTGCTGCCAGCCGCGCGCTCCGGCGCAGGGTCCGCGCTCGGCCGCGGCAGCGCTGTAACCCCCGACCCGGTCTCCGGGGGGTCACTGCGTCACCTTCCTGCGAGCCCCCGCCGCCCCGGGCTCCCGCGCACGGAGGCGAAGGCCGGGGTGTGTGTGTGTGTGTGTGTGTGTCTGTGTGTGTATTTAATCTATTCTGCGCGTCCTGTGAAACGCGTCCCTCGGTTGCCGCTCGCTGCCGGGGCTGGCGCACGGAAGAATGCCGTCTCTGTGAAAACATCAACCTTAACCCGGGTTTGGACTCAGCCCAACAAATCCCTTACCACAAAAATACTTTTGCACAAGTATTTAAGTCAACAGGATTCCTTGCATGAGTAAGCGATTGTGGGATTTAGCCTTTACCCATCTTATTTTTCCAGCAAATAAAACGTCCTTTTTTTTTCAGCCTCTCTGGAGAACTTCACCACTGTTATTCTTTCGCAGCTCTTCAGGTTTTGCCTATTTCCCCAGAGTTCCTATCACTTCAAACACCATTTAACTTGCAATTTCTTTCTTTCAAATCTCTCCATAGAAATCTCCCTACATTTGCCCACCTTAGCAGCAGACATAAGTTAAATTGGCAATCTGATCTAGCTAGGAGAGAGAGATTGTTTGGATTTCAGTTTCTGCATCAGAGCCAGTCTTCTCAGGAGTGATTCTGCATCAAATGCAGTGCTGGAAGAGCTGGGAGAGTCTTGGTAACTTCCAATAACAGAACAAAAGCCCAAAATGTCAGGGGTTTCTTTGTCATAACTGGTCTTAAAAGGACCTCTGCTTTTCTTTCCTTTCACTGCCGTCTTACAAATCTGATTTAAATGCGTGTAGTCACAAATCTGCCCCCGTATTAATCTCTAAGATACATCAGCGAGCCTGTGAGTATCCCTATTGTGAAAGTGTAGTTTGAATGTTGCTCTGGACTTGAAGTGGAAGCTATTTCTTCTTCACTTGGCTAAAAATAAGAACTTAGCCTTTTGGACTGTGGAATTAAAAGCAGACATGAGCAGCAGCACTTCACTTTGTATACACTGCTGGCTACAGAAACTGAAGTCCTACAGTCATACCAGTCAAATGGACCATCTAGGCACATCCTCCAGTCTGGGTCTTGAAGGTCACCCAGACTAAGGGAGATGTAAAAATGACAGGGTTTTGGCTCACTGCTACTTCTTCTGCAGCTCTCCTTGTCCATTTAGTTTTACACTTAATTCCTTTTCTTTTTTTTTTTTTTTTTTTTATCCTGCAAAGGAACATTTCATTGTTGTGCCAACTTCTGCAAAACCCCTTTGGATACCAAATAGAAATGCTGTCATCAGCACCATTTCCATGACAGTGTTCCCTTCATCCCATCCTGCTTTGACCAGACAATATCCTACCAGTGATGCCCAAGGTCCCCAGCAGGCGATTACCATTCCAGGTTGTTTCCTTTCACATATTAACTGTCACAGGTTGACCTCCAGTTAAGCATGGTGTTGAGTGTCTTTTGGAAGCTTTTATTTCAAATGTTCTTTAATATGTGTCACTGGTTCTCCAGACAAGACTGAGGCTTTGCAGAACAAGGGGAGAATGTCTTAATGAACTGGTATTTTTTTCCCAAGGTTTCGCACATTTTTTGGCATCCTTACCATCCATTTCATTTCCAAAAGCAACCTACTAAAAACATTCTCCTCCGTGGGTGCAGGTGGAGCTCAGGCTCTTAGCTGTGGTGCAGGAAGAACCAGGTAATGTAATAGTTGGGATCTCAATCTGCAGCCTAAACCCTCAATGCCATGAAGTGTGTCACTTAGTTGCACAGTGAAGCCATAATGCAGGAGCAGTGTTCAATAGACAGCAACAAAACTTCCACGGACCAATGGGTCTACCTGCAGCTAAATTCAAACCTGCTCAGGTTTTGGAGCATTCCTTCTCCCTTACTAAACCTTCACCTAGGTGCTCAGTGCCCCACAGACCCAGCCAGGTGACCAGCTTTAAGTATGCAACTCTGCAGCCATGTTCTGAAGCTTAATGTTACTCACATATTTTAGTGATTCGTTAAAACAGGACTTACACTGAGAGTTTAATTAAGACCAAAGTTCCACATACATTTCCAGAGCAGTAAAAGGCAAGTTATGTAAACTCACAGCAAGTACTTCTTCTTTTACCAGAAGAGCAAGATAAAAGCGTAAAGCACATCCATAGGCAAAACAGTAAAAGAGAGGAGTGAAGATTTTTGGCAGACAGTGCATAAGAGAAGGAAGTCTAGAAAGATATTTTTATTTGCATTTCTTACATGACGCTCTCTGGACTTCCCCTCCACCTGGAATACATCAGAGGGAAGTAGAGCGACCAGTATGATGGCTATTATACAGCCCCAAGAAAAAGCAGCTCTGTTTGACTAGAAAAAAAGGTCTTTCTTGCTCCCCAACCATCCATTTCTCTTTCTATTCCTGGAGGCTGGGCTGCTGCAAGAGGCAAGGGTTTGGCACCCAGGCTCCAAAAGTAGTCAAGCAGAGGTTGAGAGCATACCAAGCCCAGGTTCTCTCTGCACAGAGCTCCCCGATTTACCCCAGAATCCTTCCTATCCAGTGCCACTTCTCCCAAAATCCTCATCCCAGCTCCTCTGACTAGAATCACAGAATCATAGAATAGTTAGGGTTGGAAAGGACCTTAAGATCATCTAGTTCCAAACCCCCTGCCATGGGCAGGGACACTTCACACTAAACCATGCCACCCAAGGCTCTGTCCAACCCGACCTTGAACGCCGCCAGCGATGGAGCATTCACAACTACTCTGAGCAACCCATTCCAGTGCCTCACCACCCTTACAGTAAAGAACTTCTTCCTTATACCCAGTATAAACTTCCCCTGTTTGAGTTTGAACCCGTTACCCTTTATCCTCTCATTACAGTCCCTAATGAAGAGTCCTTCCCCAGCATCCCTATAGGCCCCCTTCAGATACTGGAAGGCTGCTATGAGGTCTCCACGCAGTCTTCTCTTCTCCAGGCTGAACAGCCCCAACTCTCTCATCCTATCTTCATAGGGGAGGTGCTCCAGTCCCCTGATCATCCTCGAGGCCCTCCTCTGCACTTATTCCAACAGTTCCATGTCCTTTTTATGTTGAGGACACCAGAACTGCACACAATACTCACAGGAGCAGAGTAGAGGGGCAGGATCACCTCCTTTGACCTGCTGGTCATGCTCCTTTTGACTAGACTGTGAATGACACCAAAGAAAGGTTGAGGAATGGCAAAAAGCAAGACAGATGCCCATGCTGAAGGGGCCTCACATGACAACACAAAAAGGATATGGGGTGAGGGAACAAGAAAATGTCCAGGGAAGGTACTGAATGGAGTTGAAGATAATGCCAGTGTGACCACTTCAAATTACCGAGGGTCTTGGAGGTGGCAGCAAGGAGCTTGGTTTTCATTCAGTACCTGATAAAAGGATAAAGAAGCAGTAGAGGTGATTCCTGCAGCTATGCAGATGGGTTTGAGAAAGCAGAACTGGGAATCACTAAGGCCAACAACAAACAGACTGTAGCAATGACAATGTAGTACATGTAGGACTGTGTAGCTCATGAAGGTTTTAGTACAGGGAATGGAAAAAAGTGAGATTATTGGGATTTTGTTATTTTAACTGGCATCTGGGATGCTTCTGTCTGTTTATATTTGCTCAGGCTGGGTGGATTTGGAAACCCCATGGAAAAGCAAAACTCAAGAGAAGACTGAGATTATATGCCACACACATGGGAAAAGATAAGTCTTCTATGCCCTCAGATTGCAGGTTTATCTAACGAGGATCACAACACTTATTATAAGAATATGTTCAGCCAAACCCACAAGTCCCAAAAGATTAACAGATCCTGCCTGAGAGACCTTTTACAGACAGTGGGATAGGTATGCCAACTCTCTCCCATACAAATCTCAGGGTAATTGTTAGAAGTAAATTGATTTATCCTGGGACAATTCATTTTTCTGAGGGACTGCTTCTAAACTGGAACCAGCACATTGCTGTTATGAAGCCCTTTATGCTAGGTTATACTTTTGCTTAGCAAGTATTTCCATTGTGAGATTTCCCAGGCCTAATCTAGCAAAACACTTCTGTAGTATTTAGCCCTCTCCTGGGAGTTACTAAAATAAAGTGCATTGTTAACACAGTGTATTATTTGTTTACAAATAAAGCAATGCCAATTAAGAACTTCTCCTTTAATAAGAAATTAGTAGCTATGCTGGACCCTACCAATGCTGCTCCGCTGATCCAAGAACATATCAGTGTCTGATTTAAAGACTTTTGCATGGGCCTGCTAAATCTTATGCCTGGTCCCAAAGCAGACATCAATTTTGTCTCCTACTGTCCACTGGTATTTATGGCCTTTCACTGTCATTCTCCATATATCCCACTACAAACTTCTATACACATGTTACTTTATATACATATTAATTTATAACATGGGCTCTCATTCTTGGGGATGGATAAATAAAACAAATATTAAGAATTAAATAACAGGCTTCATTGCATTAGATTTTTTTTTAAGTAGATGCGTATTATATTCTGAATGCGCCAAAGAAAACCCAAGAAACATTAAAATGTGGCTGCCAGGGTGATTAGCAAGGGTGAAAGAGAAAAAAAACCTCTCAAAGAGGAGAGTGTGTTTTATCAATGCCACACAAATTTCCTTCGTCACTGCAAACCAAGAAGTGTGTTTCCTTTATAGAAAAAAACAATGTACTTTTAAAGGCTGAAGAAGTACCTTCATTTACCATTTCTAGAAATCCAAAACACGGCAGATTGTAACAAAAACAACCAGAAGTTGAGGGCTTGGTAAGCTGAGTGCAACTACTGAAGATGAATATCTGTGAGGAAGCTGTTTCCCAGCTGCTGACAAGGGAGCTGAAGTACAGGTGTAACATTAAATGCCCGGCTGGTTCAGACAGGGATATTGCAAGCTCTTGCTGTGGAGTTGAACATGACCTGTGCCAGCGGTACCTCTGCAGAGTCCTTTGCGCTCTTAATGCATGTCGCTAGATTGGTGCATTCTGATTGATAGCTGTGTTATAGCAAAACCAAGTTAATATGTAATTTATATATGCAGCTTAGTGCTGTGAGCCTATCTATTTGGTAGAATGATTTGACAATGGCCCTAGCTGCTACAATATATACTCACAAATGCTCCAGTTCACACAGGGTCTCGTTATCAGGGAGAAATCAGCAGGACAGCCATAAACAAAATACAACTCACATAAGCACACTTCTGAGGAGACTGCAATATATGCTCTGATTAATGTCTGGAATGGCAATAGTGCAAGTTAATGCTTCCTTGAGTCTTAGATGACATGCTTGAAAAGATCTTTGGGAAGGTCATGCCCACTTTTATGACTTGACTGCAAACTGAGCAACCCCATGAATCCTGACCTTGGATTTGACTGCAGGGTAAGTACTGGAGTAGACTGCTAATTGGGGAAGGTCCATGGACACCGATGGTAGCTCCTTCTCTTACCACCCCAGGGCTCAGCATCCTTTGGGGCTACATTTCTCCATTTCAGAGGAGCAAGTGAAGCATTCAGTCCTTCTAATGCCCTCTGATGTCTGCATGAGATAAAACAACCTTTGGAAAAGTTTGGAGGAACTTCAGCACATAAACCTCACTATGACCAATGCACTTAAATTAATACTGCAAGTATTAAACAATCTCAGGCCCTGACTCTCCATCTGAAATGCGACTGGACTACCACAAAGTTGCTCTACAAATAACATAAAACAAAGCAAATGAGCAACATAAAAGTACTAAAATCATGTAGAAACAAACACAAAGAGGCTTCTGCCCAATGTGGTGAGAGAAAAAACTATTAAATCACATGAAAAACCTGTTGCTACCACTTCTGCATTTGGCCAACAAAGAGGGCTCCAGAGGCCCTGCTCAGTAAATACATATTCTTGTTGGATCAAAGGGGTAAGAATGGAAGTGAGTCCTCAGGCTTTATGGACCTGATCCAGTTGGGTTTTCTACTAATTTCTGTGGGCTTTGGCTGGTGCCCAGGCAGCACAAACAGCCAGGAGCAGGGCTAGCCTTGCTTGGCAAGTGAAAGCCATGCCAGCACCACCGATTTTCACTCTCTCTGCCCTAAACCTAGGCTTTATCCTCAACTATAGAAGGCTCTATAAGCAGAATAAGGCTCGCTGGGACTCAGGAGAGTTTTAGCCAGACCCAAGAATGCCATAGTGGCTCCCAATGTCTTCCATCAGTTCCTGTTTGCTTTCCGCCATCTTAATGGCAGCATGATGGCTGTGATCTCCCCTGAGCAGAGTGGTTGCAGAGTTGTGTATCGTCCGAACAGCTGCCACCTGGCTCTGTTCCCTCGATGAAGGACTGAAAATGGAGCCTCTTTAGTGCTTCGTTGGTCAAGGAGCTGTCAGCCTGCAAGTGGCTCAGGGAGATGAAAGCCAAGGGTTTGCTTCCCATGTTGTGCTTTCACAAGGGCCTTCAGAAACACAGGAGCACTGGAAATAAAGTTTCTGGGGCAGTTCTTCCTGTTGCCTTGCCTCCAGTAATGACTTCAGGCTTGTTTACATTAGAGAGTTGTACTACCAGTATTTTATACAACTGCAGTTAAATCAGTACAACACCTGTATTGTATCTATCCTTGTCTTGGTGTGAAAGTAAGTATAGCACTTCAGAGTGCTGGAAGAGCAAGCCAGCAAAGTGCAAAATGGATACCTAGAGAAAATGGGAATGCTGTTGTGTTTTCTGACATGTCAAACTCGGTATTGACCACAGACATTGTGAAATTGAAATTGGTTTACTAAAAATAAGACACTGCCTAATTGTAGATAATTTTCCCTAGCTTATAGCACCCAAATAGGAATTAGAACCCCGGTTCTTTTTTTTAATCTTATTTTTTCCTCCCTGTATTTTTAAAGGGGAGAGGCAGAAATGAACAATGAATTGCACAAAATAAGGGATTTCTGCCAAGCAGCGTAGTTTATATGAGTACAAGAGAGTGCCTCACATTTCCGGTGTATGAAGACAGTGGAACTCTGCAAGGCGACAAATCCACGGAGTAACTTAGTGAGAACTGCACCTGTACTTTTCGGAAGAAATTGCTCAGCTTTTGGAACAGCCTGTACTATCAGGCTAAAACTGTGGGGTAACACTGTCTTCGACAGGAGAGTGAGCTCTGTTCCCTGGTCCTGTCTGCAATTGTGGACAAATAGATGAAAGCTCTCAGCTGTATTGAACAGTGACAGACTTAACTCCAAGACCTTTAACTATTTTGACAGAGCTGGGCACCTTTATGTTCTGGGCTGCAGTTTCACAATTTGAACTGTACAGATGATAGCATTACCAAATACCTAAGAGCTCTATGAAGATGCTGTCATTAATGCTCAAAACAACCCAAATATCCTGGCATTCACTGCCAATGGCTTGAGGTCTGTGGGGAAAAAAGCAGCGTCAGCAATGCAGACCCTGACTTCTCCGACAAACTGCCCAAAGATGAAATAACCAAAACCAGGATTAAGTTAGTAACAAACGCACCAGTTGATAACCTGATGTATTAAGGTGCTGATGTTACCATTGTGCATTGGAGAAAACAGACTAAAAAAAGAAAAAAAAAGCAAAAAGCTGCTATCCTGCGGATATTATGATCTAGACAAGGCAACCCAGGGGAAGGAAAGGAAAAGAGTTTCCCTGCTTTACCCGTTGGCTGCTAAGACATGGGAGAGAGACTCCGACCGACACCACGCAGGGTGCTTGCAGGGAACTTTGAAGGGACTCCACCACTCCTCTCCCCCAAACCCAACAGTGCTCCCAAACTCGCCCCTTTGCACTTTCAAGGATAGCAAAATCCTCAGCACTGACCTCGACCCGGACCCCCAGCCCGCCGTTTCATGCCTGCAGCCACTCCAGCGGTGCCACGGCCGGAGCCTCCCGGGACACCCCCCGCAGCGCATCTCCGCAGCGCATCCCCGCCGCCGGCCCCGCTCCAGCGTCCAGCGGAGGCTCCGGGACTCCGGCAGCCGGAGTCCAGCGGCAGATCCCCGCGGTGGCGGGGTCTGTCCCGGGGCGCTGCCGGGGGAGCTGAGGGCAAGCCCCGTCCCCGCTCCCCTCCCTTTGAAGACTCTCACTTTTGATGGGATTACAGCTAATTAAAATTTAAAATTCAAATCGACGATCGAAAAGGTCATCTTGAAAAATCCGTAGGCATCTGGTATTTATCATCTGACGCTCAACTACAGACGAATCCACGGCAGAGCCTCGCTTCCCATCGCACCATCTCCCCATCCCCGCCACGGTGCAGTGGACACACTCCCCCCCCCCCCCGTCCTTCCGCG
Source organism: Forpus xanthops (assembly GCA_032466535.1). Classification (NCBI taxonomy): domain Eukaryota; kingdom Metazoa; phylum Chordata; class Aves; order Psittaciformes; family Psittacidae; genus Forpus; species Forpus xanthops. Next base: position 20,302 of record JASSUY010015125.1, read on the forward strand.
GACGCGGCCCCCCTCTCCGCGGCCACCCCCTCCCCCAGACACGTCGGGCTGCAGCGGGCGGGCGGACGGACGCGCCCTCTCCGCGGCGGTGCAGCGGAGTTGGGTTCGGGACGGCGGCGCTGCCAATGCAGCGACCGGGAGGAGGGGGAGGAGAGGGGGAGGGCGCAGGCGGCAGCGCACACCGGCCACCGCCGGCGGGGCTGGCCGGGACGGCGGGGGCCATTGTGTGCACCAGACGGGGACACACGCACACGCTCTCACTCGCACTCGCACACACACACACACACACACACACACACACATACACACACCCGCGGCTCGGAGGGAAAGTATCGCGAGAGCGGCCGGCTAACAACCTGCTCCACAACACCGCTGGCCCCGCGCCGCACCCGCGGAGTGCCGCGCACATGCGGACGCTGAGCCCCGCCGTCGCACGCCGGTGAGTAGCGGTGAGGTAGCCGGTCCCCCGTGCCCCATCTCCGCAAGGGAAAGTCTTCCCTGCAAAGTTGGGGAGCGCGGCTGCAAGCGGGGGGGGGGTGTCCAAAAAGCGGCTCCGCGGTGTGTTTCCACACCACCCCCCCCCCGCCCACCCCCCGCTCCCC